>CAUYQG010142047.1:0-15461 GCA_963574415.1 Tarsius wallacei
TTGGTGGCATGTACCTGTAGTCCCAGTTACTCAGGAGGCTGAAGCCAGAGAATCACTTGAGCCCAGGAGTTTGAGGCTGTGGGGAGCTGTGATCATGCCACTAAACACTAGCCTAGGAGACAGAGTGAGACCCTGAGTAAAAAATTTAAAAAGAAATTTGATAAATCAATAAATAACATATATCAGGTACTTAATATGTTCTATGTGCTATGATATGTACTTGACATATATTTAACACACACACACACACAAAGAAACCATTATTTTAGTAACACCACTATACAGATGAGGAAACAGAGATTCAGAGAGGTGAAAAAAATTGACTTGTCTAAAGTCACATGACTGTAATGATCAAAACCAGTATACTAGCTGGGGCTGTCACATAGCCAGTAAGCTTAACTCCTGTGCCATTTTCTCCCTTGAACATTCATAGTGTGAGAGGTTTCGGGAGAAGAGATGGCACCTGGTGAAGGAGGAAGCATGTGTAGAGGTACAGAGGCAGCAATGCATGTAGAAGAGCCCCCAGTTTTGCAATCAACTCCTGCTGTCTTAGTCTGCGATAGACTGGGCATCTTTCTCATAATTCTTGAGGTTGGGAAATCCAAGATCAAGGTGCCGTAAAGGTAGGTTTCATCGGACGCCTCTGTGCTTGGCTTGTAGGCAGCCACCAGCTCACTATGTGCCCACATAACTTCTCCTTTGTGCTTGCAAAGTTGCGGGGAGTGGAAAAAATGTTCTAGTGTCTCTTCTTCTAAGGGCACTAATCCTGGTAGACTGGGGACCCGCTCTCATTGCTAGCCATAATTACCTTCCCAAAGCCTCACTTCCAAATACCATCACATTGGAAGTTATGTCTACAACATGCGAATTTTGAGGGGACACAAACACTCAGTTCATAACACTGGCAATACAAAAGCTGAACCTTTAACCCAGTTTTCCTGCATACCTGCTGAGCGAACTCAGGAAACCACGGCCTTGAGAAGAGCTGAGACCTTAGACTCCCAAACTTTAAAATGAGGGATGCCATAGGTTGCTTCTGCCCTGTGATTCCGTATACTATCAACTTTGTTTGCCCATATTTTTCTTTTTTGTTGTTGTTGTTTATTTTTTTATTTGTCATGCAAACTGTTCTGATCTTTCTTTTTTAAAAAAAGATTTATTTTAAAAATGTGGGGTACAATTCAGGTATCCTTGTTGATGGTGTATCCCCCCTCCCCTGGTAGTTTGGACTATATTTAAATTGAAAATTTCTAGGAAATCTAGGCAAAATATTATCTAGATGGAGGTAAATATCATACTGATCTTTGAATTTTCTTTATGGTATTAATGATAGAGAAAATAGAGCAGAATTTATCAACATTTTAGTGGAATATATTTTACAAATTAAAGCCATTCTTCAAGGTTTAAGATAACCAGAAAGGAATTAACTGTGCTACACTTAAGAGTAGAACAACCATGCATAGTTCACACAATAAAACAGGCTGAGGAAAAACCTTAGCCCACCAGGTGATACATGGAGAAGCTATGAGGAAAAGGGTTCCTGATGAGACTCAAAGCATTTCACAGCATCACATGGGAAAATATGACTGTATATGATAAATAAATGAAGTTATGACTAAAATAAAATAAACATGTCAAGAACCAGGACAGTGTGGAAATGATACTATAACAAGTTCCAGAAATTGGTGAGATGGATGTTAAAATTACTAAACTACCAGTGTTTACATGTCTCTGTTTTCCTTTACACCTTCACAAAATCAATTCCCTCCTAGACACACTAACCTAATTACAATCTAAAGCTGATGAATCAGTTAATACAGATACAACTATACACTAAAGTAGTTATGCATAGGGATTTTTTTTTTTTTGAGTTGGAGTCTCACTGCGTCGCCAAGGCTGAAGTGCAGTAGCACACTCATAGCCAACCCAGCATCGACCTGCTGGGCTCTGGGGATCCTTGCACCTCAGCCTTCCAAGTAGTCAGGACTACAGGCACACGCTACCACACCCAGCTAAAGCATAGGGATATTTTTTAAAGTTTTTAAGAAGAACAATATAACTAAAAACTAAAATTTGGTGCTATGTGGGGAGAAGACTGGATGTGCAAACGTACTTTTTAAAAAATAAATGCAAATAAATAGGCACTGTGGAAAGTTAAAGTTGATGTTAACACTGAACATGTTGTGGACCCTTTTTTCCGTGCATTGTGTGATGCTCACTTTCTGGAATGAGCTTCTTCCCACTCTATTTTATCATTTGTTATTCTCAGCTGAGTGAGAACTTATTGACTTACTGTTGTCAGTAGCCTCCTCACTGAAATCTTACCACGTTGCTTCTTTTTTGAGTGTGTGGTTCTTGTTATGGTGCTTTACAGGACATTTTTCATTAAATATCTTAACAGCCTGTGTACTAGAATGATTACCAGCCTTACCAAGTCCTCTAGGATTGGCCCTAGTCTACTTCTCTAGATATTTTTGACATTTTCCATCTCACTCCCCAGGATTCCAGTATACACAGACCATACACATGCTGAGTAGTATAACTGTTGGCCATTAGAATGTAACTTTAAAAAGAAATTAGACAAGCTGGGCTCAGTGGCTCAGCCTGTAATCCTACGCTTTGGGAGGCTGAGGTGAGTGGATTGCCTGAGCCCATGGGTTCGAGACCCGCCTGGGCAACTTGGCGAGACCTCATCTCTACAATAAATAAAAAATTAGCTGGGCGTGGTAGTGGATGCCTGTAGTTCCAGCTACTTGGAAGGCTGAGGCGGAAGGATCGCCGGAGCCCAGCAGGTTGAGGCTGCGTTGGCCAGGAGCGGCCACTGCACTCCAGTCTGGGCAACAGAGTGAGACTCCAACTCAAAAATAAAAATAAAAAGAAAGAAATTAGACTTTTTACTTCTTACCATTTTTTCTTCTGATGATTATTAATAGAATCACCATCTTCAATATGTAAAAATACTGCAAATGAATTAGACTAATGTATAAGGAGAGAGTCTAAAGGAAAATTGGTCACACATATTAGCAAATAATTCTTCTTTTCATTCAACAGTATTCCAAAGATAAAGAATCTGTTATGGACTGAATTTTGTGTTCTAAACATTCATTGTTGAGGTCCTAACCCCCAATGTGCTAACAGTTGAAGCTGGGGCCATTGGGAAGTAATTTAGTTTAGTTGTTGTCATAAGCATGGGTCCCTCATGATACAATTAGTGTCCTTGTAAGAAGAGGAAGAAGTACCAGAGCTCGCTCTCTGTCTGCCTTCTGAGGACACATTAAAAAGGTGGCCTTCTGCAAGCAAAAAGATAGCCCCAACCATTACTTGATCATGCTGGTACCAAAATTTAAGACTTCCAGTCTCAAGAACTATGAGCAAATAAATCTAGGTTGTTTAAAGCATCCAGTCTACAGTATTTTTTTATGACAACCTGGGGTGACTACAAGAGAAGATAAACTTCTTTTGAGTTTTCTTGCTTCTAATCTTTGCGATAGAAAAGTATGAAAGTATTAAGAAAAAGATAGAAACATGGGCTCAACATTGAGTATAAAAATAAGCTTCTTTGAGTCCAAAAAAGGGCCCATTGGGACAAAGTACTGATTAGCCTCAGTAGTTCACACAAGAAGACAATGAATAGCACCATTAACAGAACTTTGATTAATCTTGACCTGGATGATTATAGCTAAAACTCTGGAAATATTTTTTTCTTGATCTTTCAGGAACCCAGATATTTTAGTCTCAGAAAGAACTCCTTCTAGTGTAGAAACCTTTAAATAGAATGTTAATTTAGTAATGTTATCATGCAAACTGGCTAGTGATTATTATGACTATTCTCATCACTTTGATCTCATTTTAGTATGACTAATTATACAGGGAAAGTAAAAATAACATGAAAAATAAACGATTATATAGCAAAAGAAAAAGAATCCATAATAGCCAAAGAAATCCTAAGAAAAATATAAAGCTGGACACATCAAATTACCAGACTTCAAAATATAATACAAAACTGGCCGGGTCCAGTGGCTTACGCTTGGGACGCTAAAGCGGGAGGATCGTTTGAGCCCAGGAGTTTGAGACCAGCCTTGGCAACATAACAAGTCTTCATCTCTACAAAAACAATTTTTAAAAATAGCTGAACATGGTGATGCATGCCTGCAGTCCCAGCTACTCAGGAAGCTGAGACAGAAGGATAGCCTGAGCCCAGGAAGTCAAGGCTGCAGTGAACTGTGATTGTTCCACTGCACTCCAGCCTGGGCAGCAGAATGAGACTCCAATTCAAATATAATTATGAATATATATTGATCTATATATGTTTATATAATTATATATAAGTAAAAGTTTCTGTTATATATATTTTATATTATATATCTCAAAGCTATAGTGATCAAAACAGCATGGCATTGTCATAAAGACAGACACATAGACCAATATAACAGAATCGAGAACCCAGAAATAATTCCACATATTTTCAGTCAACTGATTTTTGGAATAGGTACCCAGAACATACACTGAAGAAAATAGTCTCTTCAATAATGCCCAGGAACAGTAATCAGCAGATAGGGTCAGTACCAGAAGTGACACTTAAAGGTAAACTTACCAATTGCTGGAAGTTGACATGGACTAATGTGACAAACAAAAATTATGGCGGGGTCCAGTCTTAGGGAACACTCCACATAGTCATGATTTTCACACTCAGGAGCCCAAGAGCTTCTCACGGTGAAGAGCAGAGAGCAATTCTCTGTGCTTCCAGCAGGGGGAGAGGAAAACAACAGTTTGAAATATTCCTAGAGTTTTCCATTCTTAACAAAGGCCTGTACTCAATGAAAAGAGAACTATTTAACAGAGCCTACCTAACCTGCTTGGGATTTACCCCTGCCTAACCCATGTATGAGAAGGAAAATTTCCAACTCCAAGTCCCTTTAACCTGCCTGTATCACCTCACACAGCAGGGGAAAGATGAGAAGCACTTTGAAGGTCACAGTCCAGGAACACACACGGACAAACAGAATCAGATCTATTTCAAGGGCTATAGGATGACTTCTACCCCCTCCACAACTTACAGCCACATTAATAAACCTTCTGTACAATAACAGCAGATGCACCTGAAAGAATGATAAACCTCAGATCCTATTTAAGAATGAACCACTAGAGAAGCCTAAGACAACAGGGTCACAAAAATAAGGACAGTAGCTCAAATTGCAGCCTCTGACATCACATAATCATAGCCTAACCCACAGCCAGATAAACATAAACCTCATACTGAAGGCCTATTAACTCAGTTCATTTTACCAAATACATATGTAAATATTTTGTGGGTAGAATTGTGATTTCAACGATTTGTATGTTGAAGTCATGACCCTCTCCACCATCTCAAAGTGTGCCCCTATTTAGAAATAGGGCTATTGCAGACATAATTAGTAACTAAGGATCAAACTCTAGTAGAATTTGGATCCCAATCCAGTATGACTGGAGACAAAAATTGTCTCACTGACCAAACTCTGGCCAGGCTCTTCAGAGTCTTCTTCTCAACAAGCTTCAACTTTGGTCTATAAAGACTTGAACAAAGAACTAACACCATCTGTAACAGCTCAAGTCTACATTCCTGGGATAATCCCAGCCACCCTTAAAGTAAACTGGCTGATGAAGTTTAAAGCTGCCTGACTTCATGTTTTTGATTTGCTATAATAAAAATACCATAAACTGATGACTTAAACAATATTTATTTCTCACGTTTCTGCAGGCTGGAGAGTCCACAATAAAGGTGCCAGCAAACTGGCTGTCTGGTAAGGGCCCATCCCTACTTTATAGAGGGTGGTCCTCTTGTGGTGTCCTCCACATGAGTCAAGAAAGCTCTCTGCACTCTCTTTTATGAGAGCACTAGAGTCATTCATCAGGGGTCCACTCTCATGATCTGATCAACTTCCAAAGACCTCATATCTTAATCCTACCACACGAGGGTTTATGATTTCAACATGCAAATTCTGTATGGACACAGATAATCTGTAGCACTGCCAAAACAATTTACTGTTTGTTTCAGCCAAAGTCTTACGATGAGACTCCTGTCTCCCATCCTCTGTGGGAGGACAGAAGCCCAACATCCACAAGAATCAGTTAACAAACTCAAATGGGTTTCACAAAAACCAACTGCCTCCTCTCACTTTTTATAATTTCTCACATTCCTGACCCAACTGAGTTCCCACTCATTCTCTTTCCTCTTTCCTAAGTCCTTTAAAATGTTCCATCAATCCTGTATACTTTAAAGTTGAGCTTCGTTCATACTGAACTCTTTCCCTGTTTCAGTAGTATATGATGAATTAAAATATACCATTACATTTTAATTAGCTTCTAGCTTTGTTTGTTTTTGACAATTACCTGGTGCTGCAACTCAAATCCGAATTGAAACCACAATCTGGCCCTAGGACAATACAATCAGCCCTTTCTGTGTGCATAGAGACCTTTGTCTCATCTCCAGTTTGTTTATTTGGTTATGTGGTGGTGAAGCCAACTTCTGATCCAATAATCCGGAAAAATTTGTATTGAAGCATGGTGAGGACATATTTTATCCTTACACTTCTAGATACATTCTCAGAAGCTGGGTTAAAGTTCCAGACTTCTTCTGAAAGATACTTATAGAAAGTATCTTATACTTAGAGAAAGAGCTTATAGGTCATCTTCCTGGCTCCTTGTTTTGAGAGGGAATTCACTTCTTAACTTCCGTGCTGAAATATTTTCCACCTGGCTTTTTGTGAGGCCTCTTTGCTCTGTTTGAATCTGCTTCTCCCATAGAAATTTCACAGTTAAATAAAATCCCTTTTTAATTCCTATGCTATGTATGTATTACAATGCTAACCATGTCTATTTCTTTTTTAGGTGAAGTGACGTTGTAGTGGTTATTTTGGAACTTCAGTTATCTGAAAAACTTAAGATCTGCACAAACTGTCTCCTACAAGACTTCTCCCTTCCCATTTCCTTCTTCTCTTCCTTTCTTTTACCACCTTAGTTCTTCCATTATGTGCCCCTGAACCCTTTGATATGACCCTCTTCAATCCTCTAACTCCTCCACCCCTCTGTTGACCCTTCTCAGACCTTTCACTTCCTCTTCCAGCCTCTCAGTTTTCTATAGTCAGCAGAACATATGCCCCTTCCCCATAAGTGGTTCTCAAAGGGCTAAGAGATCCACAAAAGCAATCACATGAAACAAACTGGAAACTGAAATTTAACCTACAGTCTCTGTAAGATTACATATCAGGTGAAAAAAAAAAGAAACACAAATACCCAACAACATATTACTGATTAAAATTTGTCCTTAGCATCTTAACAAGTATCTAGATTTATCTTTGACACTGATGTCCTTTAAAAAAAAAAAGAAATTTGAACTTGCATACAGGAATGTTATCTTTTGAAGATAAAGAGATAGCTGAGAGTAACTAAAATTTAAGCCAAAGAATGCCAAAGATTATTATCAAATTTCCAGAAGCCAGGAGGACACAGGCATGACACAGACTCCTTCCACACAGCCAAGGGAAGGAACGAACTCTACCTGTACCTTGATCTCAGACTTCTAGCCTCCAGAATGATGAGACAGTAATTGTGTTCGCCACCAGTTTGTGGTACTTTGTTATGACAACCATGGTAAGCTGATTATGTCAACTTTCAATGACAACATCAAAAATACAAATCATGTTAATAGGTAAAAAAAAAAAAATGAAAGTGCTCTAAAGGTAAAAAATAAATTGTTAGAAAAAGACTTGGACATGGCTAACCTATCAGGTGATTTTTCTACTTTACTTTTGTGTCTAGTCTATTAAAAACTCACTGCTTAGATAGAGCTCTTTGAATCGCTTCTGGTTCTAAAGAATGTCTGATGTATGAATCGTTCTTTGCTCAAATAAGCTCTGCTAAATTTATCTAACATTTTTAACAGTTTTGTGTCAGAAGTGAGATTTAAAGGACACCCAGAGACCCTATGGAGCACTGAATGACCAAGTAAAGATATCTACCAAGGCCCGTTTTTCTTATTGCTCCATCACCACAACTGGAGGTTACAAGTAAATTTCCTTCTGGATTAAAGCTCTGCAATTTGCGTTTTGAGCCCTCTGACTTTACTTGAATGATTAGTTGACTGCACTGTGTCTGGGATTGGAATGGATCTGATCAAGAAACTGAACTGGGTCTAGTAGTTGGCCTCCAATAGCTAAGGATATTGGAAGACTGGGAATCATGTGCTTTCTGGATCCAAGGAGTCTAAGAACTCTTCCATCAGCAACCCCAGCTTATTTTCTGTTTAAGAACTATGGATCAAGAACCTGTGCTTTCTTAGAAAAAAATGAGTAGGGAAACAGTGGGGAAACTCCTTACAAAAGACAAAGGGGTGTGTGTCTTTACGGTGCAACAGCTATAGGGACCAAGAGGACCTACTTGAACATAGTTTAAACCCAAAGTGAAGGGTCTCAAAACCAGGGAATTCTGAGTCTCAAGAAGTCTGCTTTATTTTACATAGCCAGGTCTTTGGAATATAGATTTTTTCATTTTTTTTATATCAGTCATCTGATGAGCCCACTCCTTATGTCCTGTACTGTTTTCTACTAGAGAAAGTCCCCACGGGCTACATTACTAGGACAATAATCAACCATTCCCTCTGAGAAAAAAAAAAATATTTCTGAAAGATACCCATATATGAACCTAGCCTATTGACACATGGATCATTTTCAGAAAAACCTTTGTGAGAGTGAGTCCTGTTTTCTCTATTTGATCCTGCTTCCCCCATGGGAGAGTTGCACTCAATTGAAACACCACTTTTCAAACCTGTTGCCAAGAAATGTCAAAACTCTGCAAAATATTAAAGAAGGTTTATTCTAAGCCAAATATGAGTGACCTACACCCATGGCACAGTTCCAAAAGGTCCTGAAACATGAGCCCCAAATGGTTGAATTACAGCTTGGCTTTATAATTTGGGGGGAGACAGAAGTTACAGGCAAAACATGACAGTACATGTGCAATTCACTTTGGTTTGACCTGGGAAAGTGAGACATCTCCAAGTAGATGCTCACAAGTCATAGGTGGATTCAAAGATTTTCTGATTGATAGTTGCTTGAAAGAGTTAAGCTCCATCTAAAGAATTTTGAAATCAGTAAAGGAAATGTTCACTTGAGATAAGGAGTGGTTGAGGAAGCCAGGGTTCTTGATATACAGATGAAGCCTCAGAGGTGGAGCCCTGAGAGAAAATAGATGACAAATGTCTAGCTCCTCTTGGAACCCTTGGGAAGGGAATTCAATACAATTGCCAATTTCCCCAAGAGATGGGGTTGCAGGGTTATAAAATATTTTTTATTTCCTTTTTTATCTGTTATATGATGTTATACCAGATTTAGGTTAAAAAATAATCCGCATTATATAGAACTAATAAAAACTCATTTGATGAGATTTTGTAGTTTTGTAGGGCATGACTCCCAGATCCTTTAATTAGGAATCTGGGCAAGAAAAAAAAAAGTCAGGGTTTAGTCCTCCAATCCCTGCTGAGAATTCACTGTGCCAACTCTGTCTACATCTTTCCTGTTGGTATGATCTTTGCTATGCCCCAAAATGTTTCCCTTGAAAAAGAAACCAAATAGATTGGTCTATTACGCAATTTTAAAAACAAGACAAAAAGGTTGTACCAGTCTCTGATTATAAGGCAAAATTAATAACATGTCTATGCTGAATTCAGGCATAAAAAATGTCCTGGTCTATAATGGGTTCCACCCACTTGGTATTCTATATAAAAGACAAAAACTTGGTTGGAAGCTACTGATCTAGCAGTATTAATTTCCAAAATATGACTATTTGGCATAAGAACTACTTTCTTTTTCTTTTTTTAACTTTTAAATTTTTTATTTTAAAATTGTGGGGTACAATTCAGGGTTAGGTATACAAATATTCATTATGCAGGTACCTTTGTTGATGAGGTGTGCCCCCCCCTTCCCCAGGCAGATTCCCACTACTGCCAGTCCCACCTTTCTGCCCCCCCAACCCCCACAGTTTCCTACTACTGTCAATCCTTTTCTTATAGTATTGCAATAATTGTTCAAGGTCCACTTATGAGTGAGAACATGTGATACTCAGTTCTTTGTTTCGTGAAAGATCACTCAGTATTATAGACTCTAAGTCCATCCAGGTTGCTGCAAAGTTCATGATTTTGTTCTTCTTTATGACTGCGTCATATTCCATTGTGTATATGTACCACATTTTTTAAATCCAGTCCTCTTTTGATGGGCAGCCCAGTTGGTTCCGTGTTTTTGCTGTTGTAAACAATGCTGCGATAAACGTATGTGGCAGGTATCTTTTTTATAGAGTGCTTTGAGTTCTTCTGGGTATATTCCCAGCAGGGGTGTGGGGTGGTGGGGAGGTGGGACTGGCAGTAGCGGGAAACTCCCTGGGGAAGGGGGGGACACACCTCATCAACAAGGGTCCTGCACAACGAACATTTGTATACCTAACCCTGAATTGTAACCCACAATTTTAAAATAAAAAATTTAAAGGTTAAAAAAAAAAAAGAAAAGACAAACATTACCAACCTCAGGCAATGAAAGAGGGAATATTATAAGTTTTGGTGGCACGGAAGTAAGGGTATAAATACAACAACTTAGATGAAATAATCTAATTTCCTGAAACATACAAACTACCAAAGCTGTTAAAAGAAAAGCAAAAAATCTAAATCATTAATTGAATTCATAAAAGTATTCATACAAATGAAACTTCAATACTAGACAACTGAACTGGTGAATTCAATTTAGTGCTTACAGAAGGAATAATACTAGTCTTACATAAACCCTTTCAGAAAAAAAGAAGAGGAGGGTGTAATTCCCAAGTTATCATTTAAGGCTGGTACATAAAAACTAGACAAAGATATCAAGTGCAAGGAAAATTACAGATCAACAACCCTCTTCAATATAGGTGCAAAAATCCTTAATAAAGAGAAAATTTTAGCCGGGCTCGGTGGCTTAGCCTGTAATCCCGCGCCTTGGGAGGCTGAGGTGAGTGGATTACCTGAGCCCGTGGGTTCGAGACCCGCCTGGGCAACTTGGCGAGACCTCATCTCTACAATAAATCAATAATCAGCCGGGCATGGTAGGCGCGCCTGTAGTTCCGGCTACTTGGAAGGCGGAGGCGGAAGGATCGCCGGAGCCCAGCAGGTCGAGGCCGCGGTGGCCGGGAGCGGCCACTGCACTCCAGTCTGGGTGACGGAGTGAGACTCTGACTCAAAAAAAAAAAAAAAAGACAGGAGTGGTTGAGAGAGGTGAAGAGTAAATGTCAGAGCAGATGAGTGTGGGGTGGTTAAATTTGCAGGCGGATGGCTGGATGCATGGGTGGGTATGTGGATGGGTCAACATGTGGATGGATAAATGGGTACATAAGCAGGTGAGTGGGTATGTAAGAGGACGATTAGTGGGTAGGTGGGTGAATGGATATTTGGATGAATGGATGTTTAGGAGAATGGGTTGGTGGGGAGGTGGGTAGATAAGTGAGTGGATGGACAGGAAGGCATGGATAGATGAGTGAGTGGATGGTTGGAGAGATTGATGGGAGATGATAGTTGGACTGGTGAGAAAATAAGTGTGTGAATACTGTGTAGGTAGATAAGGGATGGATGGGTGGATGGATGGATGGATGGGTGGATGGATGAGAAGGTAGACGAAAGGGTGAATGGATGGATACGTAGGCACGGCAAAAAGGTAGATGGATACTGGGATGGAGGGCTGGATGGTTGGATAAATGGGAGAATTCATGGGAACTTAAGTGTGTTCCTCATATTGATATGGAGGACTAGCTACCTGAAGGCAAAGTCCAGACATAAACAGGTACAAACGCAACAAACAGGAACTTGCCATCCTCAACACATCTCCCTGCTCTGCCTTCTCAAGGACTTTCCCTTGACAAGGCAGCTGGGCTGTGAAGAAAGGAGCACGGGCTTGAGCCCTACACAGACCTGGGGTGAGTCACTTCTATTTCCTGTTTCTTCCGTCTCTTCATATGTCAAGTGGGCATAGCATCCGCCTCGCGGGGTTGAGAGGAAAAGGTGACGGAACAGGAATGAAGCACTTGGCCAACCAGGTCACTCTCCACCAGTGCCCCAATATTGGTCCGCGGAACCTAGCACAGCCTCATCACCACCCCAGCCTCATCAGCTGACAACCAGCCAGATCTGGGGTCCAACCACCAAGCTCTCTCTTAAGCAATGAGTGACCTCTCTTCAAAAAGACCCTTCCCCCATATCTTCCCCTCTCTAAACTCCCCCTGCTCTGGAGGGTCCAATTCTCTCTCACACACCTGCACCTACAAGAAAACTTCCCCAGTTCTCCCTACTCCCATCCTAGAGGGCATTGAATGCCGCATCAAAGAAGATAGACCTGGCCGGGCTCAGTGGCTCAGCCTGTAATCCCGCGCCTTGGGAAGCTGAGGTGAGTGGATTGCCTGAGCCCGCAGGTTCGAGACCCGCCTGGGCAGCTTGGCGAGACCTCATCTCTACAATAATCAAAAATTAGCCAGGCGTGGTAGCGCGCGCCTGTAGTTCCAGCTACTTGGAAGGCTGAGGTAGAAGGATTGCCGGAGCCCAGCAGGTGGAGGCTGCGGTGGCCGGGAGCAGCCACTGCACTCCAGTCTGGGCGACAGAGTGAGACTCCAACTCAAAAAAAAAAAAAAAGAAGATAGACTTGAATCAAGCAGGTGAAATGGAGCTGTGGAAAGGTTTTAGATCCCTACCTGCCTCCTGGTACAGCACGCTTGATTAGGATTCTGGTGGTCAGTGTCTCCATGGTCTCTTCTTACCTCCACTTCCAACACTGCCTGCCCAAGATAGAGGAACATCTTTTGTTCATCTCTGGGGTTTTTGCTCCTGGTAGAGAGCCTGGCACACAGTAGGTTCTCAGTAAACACTCACTGAGCACGGCTAAGTCTGAAATGGGTAAGCGAGGGGGTTGATGGTACTTAACCACAGTAGCAATGAAGCTTTGCCTGCTGGCCCTTCTGCTGTGTATCTTCCTTCTGCTCTGTGTCAGTTTATCAGAGGAGGAAACTGAGGTCGTTAGAAATGACCCAAAGCCCCTCCAAAATCCTGCTGTTCCTCCCCCCCACAACTCTGAACTAAGCTGTCAGGAATGTGACCACCAGCTCAGAAGAGTCCTTTGTTCCCACACAGAGGTAAGTGGGGGAGGGTCAGATGGGGGATTAGGGAAGAGCCTTCAGGCAATTTCTTTCTCTTTGCCGCTCAGCAGGGAATGGAGCTGGATTTTCACCTGCTAAGAGCCTGTCCTGAGCTGCCTCCCACCTGCTGGGGTGCCCAAAGCCAGGGGCAGGAGGCTCACCTGAGGTGGTCATTCTTAGGCGGCACACCAGGACAAAAGGAGAAGGAGGAGGAAGAAGATTGAGGGAAGAGAGAAAGAGGGAGAGAGACTCAGGCCCACATCTTCAGTAGAGACACTTGCACACACACAACCACAAATGCATATACACTCGTACACATTCAGGCACTCATGTGTGAACGAGGGTGTCTGTATATATGTGCTTGTGGGTGTCTCTCATCCACTCATCATATTTCCATATGACATGTATACAATCACACATGCAAAGATACACACCCCATATACTCACACACACAAGCACACACACACCCACAGTCACACTCACCGTCAGATGCCCACATAGACACACACACATCCACATGCATACTCACACACACACAGTCATTCACAGTCGCACAGACACATGTGCATGTCCTCGTCGTCACATACACGTGTACAGACCTGCTTGTCCCCAACCTCCTCCCCCGCTGCTGGCTACTTGTCATCCAAAAAGTTTAAAAATTCTTCCTTAGTGGTTCTGCAAGCCCATTCACCTGTCCGTAGCATTTATGCGCCTGCTGAGTTTCCACCGAAAACTCAGTGGTGACCATTCCCGGTGATTGAGAGCCAGGAGATTTCAGAGTGGGGGTGGGAATGGAGGTGGGGACCAAGGAAAGAATAGCCATCTTCCTTGGCTCTTTCCAAGTGTTTTCCCAGCCGGAATCTCATGGGGCCGTGCTGCATCTTTAAGTGGTCAGTACAAGAGGCCGGAACCCAGTTCACAGATGAGTAAAACTGAGACCCAAGCTGAGCAGGCCGAATGCCCAGGTCATAAAGCTAGTTACTGGGGATCCCAGATCGGAGGTGTGTCTGTCTTTAAAAGCAGGAAGAACACCCTATTTGTTTTTGTTCCTCCCAAGAACTTTTTATTGTTATGAAATATTGAAGACGTACCAAAAGGCATATTCCATCCTCACCCCACCATCAACTAATCACTGTCCTGAATTTGGTGTTTATCAGTCATCCTTTCAGTCATTGAACAGATAATTATGGAGCATCTGACATTGTAGATAGCCACAGAAAAGGCCTGTTCTCGTGGGACAGTCTAGTCAAATGCATTTTCTTACACCGTGGCTTAAAACATATGTAAGCAACATATACATATAGTTTATAAGCAACATGTAAGCAATAAAAACATATAAACAACACACAGGTATGTAGAGCTAAATATAAACAAAATATAAACAAACAAGTATAGAAACAATATATAGTTCATTGAGCACATCTTTGAGCTTTATGTAAATGGCATTGCCAACTGCAGGGTGTCTCAGCTTCAGCACTATGTTTTTTTTTTTTTTTGAGTTGGAGTCTCACTCTGTTGCCTAGGCTGGAGGGCAGTGGCATACTCATGGCCACCGCAGCCCCGACCTGCTGGGCTCAGGTGATCCTTCCGCCTCAGTCTTCCAAGTAGCTGGAGCTACAGGCACGCACCACCACGCCTGGCTAATTTTTTTTTATTTGTTGTAGAGATAAGGTCTCACCACATTGCCCAGGCTGGTCTCGAACCTGTGGGCTCAGGCAATCCTCTCACCTTGGCCTCCCAGAGTGCTGGTATTACAGGCGTGAGCCGCCGCGCCCAACAGCTTCTGCACTATTAACATGCAGGGTTGTATGCCTTCTTGTGGCAGGGGCTGTCCCGCGGGTTGTAGGGTGTTGAGCTGCACCCCTGGCCTCCGTCCCCCACTGTGACAACCAGTAATGTCTCCAAACATTGTCCAGTGCCATGGGTCCAGTATTCCTGCTTGTGTATTCTTTGAAATCAAAGGGCCACCTGCTCACCTCCTGCTTCTGAAAACATCCTCTCCCTCCAAACACCTGTCCCACAGAGGAAGAGATTCCCTTGTTTCTCATGGAAAGAGGGAGATGGACATCTTCCAGAGTAGGCAGATCTCACCTCCACCCCTACAGAGCTGTGTGCCCCTGGGCCCAGGACACTGCCTCTCTGAGCTGCCGTGTCTTCTTCCAGCAAATGGCAGGATCGTTGAGAAATAGCATACTTCCCATTTCTGGCACTCAGGAGCCTTCCAACCCACGTTAATTCCCAGTGTCCTTGGGACCTAATTTCCAGCCTTGGGAAGCATGCTTTGC
>CAUYQG010142048.1:0-17436 GCA_963574415.1 Tarsius wallacei
CCAGGGAAGTGGACCCCAGTACAGTTTGATAACAAACTCAAGAATTATCTTGTTATCTCTTCTTCCATCATCCTGAAGTAATTTCTCTAAAGCATTTTCTCCAAGTTGTAGTCAAGCTATTGTATGTGTGTGTGTTTGTGTCTGTGTGTGTGTGTGTGTTCTGAGGGGATTAAAATTTGAAATAGCTGGGCTCAGTGGCTCAACCTGTAATCCCGCGCCTTGGGAGGCTGAGGTGAGTGGATTGCCTGAGCCCGCGGGTTCGAGACCCGCCTGGGCAACTTGGCGAGACCTCATCTCTACAATAAATCAAAAATTAGCCGGGTGTGGTAACATGCACCTATAGTTCCAGCTACTTGGAAGGCTGAGGCGAAAGGATCGCCGGAGCCCAGCAGGTCGAAGCTGCGGTGGCTGGGAGCAGCCACTGCACTGTAGTCTGGGTGACAGAGTGAGACTCCAACTCAAAAAAGAAAATACAAATTATTAGAGATTCCATGACTCAACCATTCTCATATAAAAACACACACTCCTAAAACTAGCCAAGCTCAAACCAGGAATGTTGCTAAAAGCTACAAGACTGAAATCAATTGATGGAAAAGAAAATACATAAGGACAATAACCTAAGCTGCATTCTGCCTTGGAGAAACCATCTCTCCTTAAGCCCACATTTGGGAAGAAGCCCAAGATGCTAAACTGGAGTCAGAAAAATATGTTTCTACCCATAAGAATTGTTAGGAAGCATTTTATTTATCAGAATAACCTAAAGGTGAAATATTCTTATCCTTGCCTTCATTAATTATGCCTCTACTATGTAGATCATTCGGTGAAAATTAAATTCTGTCATCTGTCTTTCAATGTATTAACCATAAAAAGAGTATGGTTATGCTGATTTTCTTCCGAAGAATTATCAAATCAGTCACACCTATGACTATTTGTTAATAAATGAAATGAGTATACCTAGTCTTTGTATCAAAATTTATAAGTATTTTTCAAAAGATCCATTACATTCCATTTTACCTTTATGTGGATATTTGAGATATTACGTTAATAATTTAAGTAACATCAATTTGAAGAGGAAAATGTTTATTTTCCTTGTTTTAAAATCATGTTTTTGAGAAATCTTACATTATTTTTTTCTGAGTCACAAAACATATTTCCCCTTAAAAACTTTTTAAAAAACATAAGAAGGGGCAACTAATAGGTAACAACTAAGTGGAATGATAATTTCAAAACAAAGAAATGAGGCCAAATGCAGACAAAACTATGTTACTGCAAAGTAGTCAACCACAAGCATGTGTTATGGAGCCTAACAATTATGTTATAGATTTTAGAACTTAAAACTTGAAAAACAGAATTTACTTCAGAATAGCAAACACTGAAATCTACTTAGTTTTCTTTCCAGGGTCTTAATTTTAATTTATAGTACTGTTTCAATGTTCTTTTTTTTATAAGACAGCATTTTTACCTGCATGTCTAAAAACACATGTTTAAAACAAATAGAATGCAAATCGAATCTACAGAACTCAACACTATCAGCAATAATTTATTTGTATTTTAGTATGTGTACAGACAGAAAGTAAAAAATATCGAGTAAAAAATACTTGCGCAAATATTTTCCATAAAGTTCCAAGCAGCATTACAAGATTTTCTTCTCTCTTCTCTCTTAAGACATTTATTCAGCACCTACTGAGCTCTAGGCACTGAACTAGAGAAGGAAGACATGAATATGACATAGTTTCTATCCTCCAGGAAATCACAGATGAGGGCAACACACATTTCGATAAATTACATGTCTCAAGATCCTTCAAAGGACTATCTTTTGGCTTAAAATGCCATCTGCTTTTTGGAAACTCTTGGCTGATTTAGTGGAATCAGATGTCTTCTTGAATTCCAACTCCCCCTAACAACATACAAATGGCCTAAATTGTTTCTATTCTTTTTATCTTCTGATCAAGCAAAAGCATGTCAGCTGTGGGTAATCCAGCAACAACTGTACAAAACTCCCACAATTGTATTTAAATTCATTGTCTATTGGGAGCTCACATTTCTTATCCTCCTTAAGATTCAAAATAGAGCCAAAGTCCATTGTTAAAGTCATTTTTCAGAAACAGTATTCTTGGCTATCACAATTTTACAAGTTTTTTTACTTCAAGTTGGTTACTTGCTTATCATTACCTTTTGCTGTTCTTAAACTTAATACATTAATGCTTTTCTTGGAAAAAAAATAAAAGAGTTCAGGTTTACCCCAGTGAAAGGAGGGGAGATTTCCCCAGCCCTTTCTTTATACAGCTCTTACGCATTTGTTTTGAACACATCAATCGTTCAAAATCATCACCAACAGTTATTATCGAGAGTATATTTAAAACTATACACAAAGTATATGTTGACGTGAATCAGAAGTAGCCATGGGATATATTTTAGAAGTCATTCAAATACTAATCATTCAGTGACCACCTGCAATTCCCAAGACGAATATGAAAAAACTGCATATTATCAGGAAATTGAAGGAAATTATAAAGTTGTATCCTTTGAATGGCAGAGACCCATTCAGTCTATCTCAAAAGAGAAGATGCAAAGTTAAAACTTAACTTACTTAATTAAAAAAATAATAGCTAAAAAACAAAAACAGCAACAAGCAGCAGCACCCTGCAGCTGTCAGTCAGGATAGCAGTGTGGTGCATGGGAGGAAGGTGAACTTCACTTCCTGGTTTTATCCATGAGGACAAGATGGGCTACATTTATTATCTATTAATGACAAGACCCTGGGCAAGTGTTGAGACTCAATTTTCCCATTAGGTAAAACATGTCTTATAAAACCACTTTGTAGAGAGTGGTTCAATAAACATTTGTTTCTCATACATAACCATCCCCTACCCCATCTAATTTTCATCGCCCATGAATAAACTGAAAAATCAATATGCTCATATATAAATGTGTATACTATGTTTATGCAAAGTTTGCTAAACATAGTCACTGAAAATACTTTTAACGATGAAATTTTTTTAAAAATTATGTTTAAAGTCTTTCTACATATAATAATCAGTATTAGGGCTTTGTATTTCAATGACATTGTATTTTAATATATTTGTCTGAAATATTAAAACATCAGTGTAATTTTATTAATTTAAAAATCAGTGCAATTTTTAAAAAGTCAGTACAATTTTATTAATTTAACTGAACTTGAGCTTTTTTCAGTTTAATAAAACATTAAAAAATTAGTTGTATTTCATAATGAAAGTCTGAATTAACTTTCTCTATACTATCAGACACTTAGAAGATGAAATAGAAAATAAAATGTAAAATGGGATAAAATGGACAGCAGCCTCCCAAACTTGCTGCTTTTGTTCCATTTTCTGTGTTTTTTGTTTCAAACTTTGACTATAGCATGATTATAATTTTAAATAACATTGCATGAGTTTTAACTTAGCTTTAAACGAGAGACTACAGTTCACTGCACTCTTAAAGCTTAAAGGGTGATCATAGAAGAAGTATTTTTTCTAGTATCACTGCTGTTGGTCTTTGTCATATGAGTTTATTTGGCTGATGGAATGTGGGTGAAAGTGACAGTGTGCCTGTTCTGAGCTTAGATCTTAAGAGATATCTTGTTTTCTCTTCCCTTTGGGGAGTTTCCTACCTCTGACATGAGAATACTGCCTTGAGCAGCCACTGGCCCCAAGCTGGGCCCCAGAATGTGGAACAGACCCAAACTCAAACCCCCAGCCTGAAACAGAACCAAAACTGGATGACAGATATGTGAGAGAAAAAGTAGTGTTTATTGATTAATGCCAATAACATTTTTTGTGGTTGTTTGTTATGAAGCAACAGCTGACTAACACAGCAGTATTACTTAAAACTTTCTTCTCTGGAATGCCTCTCTTGTTTATAATATAAAACAACTATCCAGTAAAATTCATTTGAAAGAGAATTGTCTGCAACTTTTATGGAATAAATATACTATTAGACATATAACAATGCATTTATGCTTAAATGAGAGAAAATAAAACTGTATATCACTTTCTCTAATATAATACTGCAAAAGAAAATCACTCTGATGTAATTTAATGAAGACAGAAGTAATAATACTTCTTGAATGAGAAAACACAATCACACCACTAGCTGGCTGTCAGAGGAATGAAGGCAGATATTGGGCTATTTTCCTATTATGAAATCTGAAGAGGTTGTCCAGTCATGCTGAGACAATAGGAATTGCCTAGTTCTGCCTGAAACCCAATTAACTATCCTCCAAGATATTGTCACGCTCTGTCCTCATGCATAGAAATGCTGAGGAAAATAGAGTAATTTTTCTTCTATTTACTACTCTGAACTGTGGATAAAGTAACATACATGGCTATTCATATAATTAACTTTATGTGGTAGGACAGGATATGCTATTTGGCTGTTTAAGTCTGTGCTCACACTTGCCTCTGACATGCCAGCATCACTCAGGCTGAATTCAGAGTTCTTATGCCACAACAGCTCTCTGGAATAATTATAAAACGTAGACATAAGTACAAGCAACACTAAGGCCACGTGTGAAGTTTTAGAGTGTAGTGGAATCTACAAGGCCTGGGATCTTGTGAAAACAGCAGCTCTGGTCAGTAAAGAACTCATGTGCATGTCTTTCAATGGAAGGTTGCATTTGCTTGAGTTGAAAGGGAGGGGAGATTGCTGTGTATGGAGTGAATATTATTCAAAACCAGCAAACAACACAATGTTGAGGAAATCGCTGTTACCAGTACTAAAGAAAAATAGGAAGTTACTTACCTGAGTGAATAGTCAAGAAAAGAATGAAACTCAGTAGAAGTTCTAGGGAGACTCTGCATTATAAGAACTTCAGCAAGGTTTGAAAAGCAAAGGCAGTTGACCCAAAACACAACTGGATAGGGCTCATGTCACTCATCAAAAGCCCTACTCAACAGACTCAATGATTATGAATTACCCAAAGTGTTCAGCATCTGAGTAGACTCCATTTGAGCTTCCTCTGGGCATGGCTCTGAGTGACCTCACAGCTTCAAGCTTGCCTTCAAAATCACCTCCAAATATCAGTGTCCATCCTTCTAGAGAGGAGGATGGAAGAAGTAGGTCATTTTCTCACCTCCGACTTTGAAGAAGGGGCTGGGATGCCAACTTTGGCTCGTCCCTTCCAGTGCATTCTCCACACTCAAAGTCTGATATACACACTCACCCCCTCAAAAGGAGGCAGCAGGCGATCATGACTCAAACACTGGCCTGTAAGACTGTTACTAATCAGCCCTGCAAACTTAAACAGAGGCCATAGCTTCTCCAAGCCTCAGTTTCCTCACCTAAAAATAAAGTGAAATTTGAATAAAAAGACCATGTAGGGACTACTAAGATTATTTCCTGTGGTGAATTTCTGAAATAGAAACGTGGTTATGGCTGGGCACAGTGGCTCAGGCCTGTAATCCCAGCACTTTGGGAGGCTGAAGTGGAAGGATTGCTTGAGTCCAGGAATCTAAGACCAGCCTAGGAAACATAGCAAGACCTCACCTCCACAAAAAATAAAAAAAATTAGTAGAGTATGGTGGTTTGCACCTGTAGTTCCAGAAATTCAGGAGGCTGAGGCGTGGGGATCTCCTGAGTACAGGTCAAGGCTGTGGTGAGCCTTGATCATGTCACTGCAAATCCAGCCTGGGTGACAGAGTGAGATACCGATTCAAAAAAAAAAAAAAAAAGAATCATGGTTTATGGGTAGTTCCAACCTGTTTGGGACAGATATAATTTCTTCTACTCTGCATATGGTACAGTGCTTAATTATTTCCGCTTAGGAAACAACAATAATATTGCTGATGGGGGGGAAAAAAAGATAAAATAGAGCAAAAGAAAATAGCATAATGTAGGAAATCTCAAATTGCTATCCTGTTCAGGTGGCATTTTGTATGAGAGCAACATTGTGGGTATATGTGCAATAAGTGTGGACATCTAAACACACACACACACTCATACGTTCCTAAGATTAATGCAGACATCTACCCTGTGAAGTATATTTCATTGAATGAGTATACAAACTTTCCTAATACTTTTCTTTTAGACTAAAACACTGAAAATATAATTAATACTCTCCCCAGAGGCACTTCATTTGAAATATGAGTCAAGTTAAAAATGGACAATCAGCCTGAGTAGACACTTCCTGGTTTCCCCTGGCCAATCATACTACATCCACGTATTCTTTCTTGATAGGCGGCATTCTTTGGCCACATGTGCGGGCTGCATGTGGTTGCAACACAGTATCTATATTTGTTTTTATTTCATGTCCCTCACAGGGGGTGGTAGAAAGGTTTAGGGAAGTAAGGAACAAGAAAAATTGTAACTAAATTCTGGGAGAGGGCATTGAAGCATTTCCTGTTTATCTTGGCCACATCATATATGATGACATTACAGCTTGCAGTTCCCGGAGTTGGTAGCTTCTCACTTTGAGGACCCTGTCCTTCCTTTATGCCACCATATCTAGAATTGTGGCCCTGTTAGCTGGAAGCCACCACCATCGTGTCTTCCTCATCTCTTTATTGGACTGAATAAAGCAAACGAATAAATGAGTGAGGCAGATAAAACTGCATGAGTCATGCTGCTTCTAATCCTTTTAGAAATGAAGTATAGTATGAAAAAAATATATATATATCTGCCAAATCTAGCCAAGAAATTCTGCAGATAGATCTCAGTGAAGTGGAATAACGCTGGTGACCAGGACACTCCCAAGGGGCTGAGGCAGGAACCATCATCATCTGCTTCAAACTTTTCAGGCCCTCTTGCTCCAGGTTCTACCCTGTTTGCCAAGTGTAGACGTAGATAGAATTGAAAATCTGTGAGGTCAGGCACTCAATCTGTTGTGTTCGCTGCTGTGAGTCCAGACCTTGAAATCATGCCTGGCACATAGTAGGCAGTAAATATGTGTGTGGTGGCTAGTTATTAAAAGGAAAAAGTAATTAGATTAAGCACTAAGTTTTTATTAGCTTGATATTGGGAGCATAACTAAAACTTCATCTTACACACACACACACCCACACACACACTCACACACACACACACACACACACACACACACATATATTTTACCAATATCACATCAAGTACTTAATTTTCACAATTACAGTAACTTCCTTCTAGGTTTCTTGGGAACTGAGGTAGTTTGGAAGCAGAATTGCTAGATAAAATACAAGACACCCAGGTAAATTTGAATATCAGCTAAACAATGAATAATTTTTTATATGTTGAATTCCAATTAATTTATGCAATATACTTAAAATATATCTGCTGTTTAGCTAAAATTAAAATTTAACTGGATATATTATATATTTTTTTGGTGTCCTGTATTTTTACTTGCTAAACCTTGCCATTCTACTTACCACCTAGAAATTCAACTATTCACTCCAGCCTCTTTCTCCTGAGACAATTTACCTATTCTCGGTATCTAAGGGAACATGCACACTGTCTTTCTCTTACACATAAGGCCCATTTCTGTTCCACTGGAAACCCTCTCCTTTTTTTTTTTTTTTTTTTTTTTGTCAGCAAACAGAAGGTATGTGCTCAAGTGACTGCTTGGGCGCTAACTGAGCCCAGTGCTGCAGTATCTGCCCTTGCTCTGACTTCAGAGCAGCAGATCATCTGCCCTCTATCTCTTAGCTTTTCTAGACAGAAGGCAGATCAGGCTCCCCAAAGAGTCTTGCTGAAGCCTCGCTCATTGGGCTTGGAACAAGAGATGGGCTTCTCCTACCTTCCTCAGGGTCTCATTATACCCTCTGAGACCTGAAATCCATTTTGAGTCTTCCATGGAAACTTCTAACTGAATATTCCAGTACACTTCACAATTAGACATCTTTGCTTTACCTGAAAAACCCCTTCCTCATCTCTTACCCAATACCAATTTTAATATCATAAATGAATCCTCAGTTAAGACCAAATAGCCAGAAAGAACTATCCCCAGCTAAGATCCCTGGAGAATGCTTTAGTTTTACTCTCTCAGAAGCACTCCTAGAGACAAGGACACATGTGCAAGTGGTTCAATAGGAGGGAGATTATGGGCAACACCAGCAAGGAAGTGGGGAAGTGAGACAGTGAAGAAGGGTAGCTCCATTGGGTGCATTATCAAGCATGCTACCACTGTGGACCGTGAGAGCTCAATCCCACTGGGAGACAGTGTGGAACACTCACTTCTGCATTATCCCACCAGAGGGGTGGGAGGAACTTGCAGTAGGTAGGACTCCACAGACTCCTTGTTGTCACTGAGTGATGCCCCAAGGGCATCCACACTCCAGCATTTTTGTTTTGCTTGTGTGGGTGATAGACTCCTGCTACCCCAAAAAAAAAAAACCCTCAGGCAGAGTACCAGCTATTCTAGGAAGCAACATTTACAGGTGAGTATGGAGGAAGTTGGCAGGGCACGACAGTCTCCTGCACACTGGAAAATGAGGACTGTCTTCAAAGTTGATTCTAGTGGTCCAAAGAAGGAAATAATCTGGATAGCTAAGCATCCACTATCACAAGAGTCAGGGCCTTTTAAACGACACGCTGTAAAATCATCTGTCCCCCTCCCGTCAGCAATTTCATACCATTTTGACTTTTATTGGATTAATTTCTCTGAGCTTTCACCCATACAGGGTGCCTGCTACTTAATTTTACCAGCAACACCCTGACACAAGTTAAAATCACAGTGCTGTAATGAGGCCAAGCTTCGTGAGCTGGCTTCACTGCATATGAGCTTGCCTCTCAGATGAGATTGTTCTTCTCAAGAAGTTCTCATTACTCATGGGTGTACTGCTAATGTGTATTTGGTTATTATGTTCAAATGCAAACACAACAACATCTCAAGCTGACCTTCAGCAAGGGCACAGTCTACTGCATGATGCATCCTTAGCCACTCTGATAGCGGGTTGGTTCTCTTTGAGAACTTGGATGTTGAGCGAAGCTGGGCTTCAGGAATATTCAATGACCTTTAGCAAATGGAGCTGTGGGAGAACGGACTTATTATAGCTATCAGACCTTACACAGTTCTGGGGGAAGCTGGAGAAATGAAGGTACTGGGAAAAAGTGGAAGATCAGGGGAGTCACCATCCAGTCAATCTGGGAAGCCAAGCATGCCTGGCCACCACGAGAAAACTGTGAAGGGAAGCCTTAGGGAGAGGGAAGCTCACCTCTGCAACTGCTGCCTCAGTAGGTCTACCATCAAGTCCCCAGTGGTGGGTTTCAGGCCATGCTTGGTCAACAGAGAAAGCAGGTGAAAAGGAGAATAAGACTCAGAGTGGAGGAAGGTGAGGACAAACTAGAACTTGCCAGATCTCTGTGTTATCCCACCACATCAAGCAGAAAAGCGTATCCCCACATCCTCAGGCCATGCTTGGTCAACAGGGGAAGCAGGTGGAAAGGAAAGTAAGACGCAGAGTTGGAAGAGGGTGAGGACAACTTGGAACTTGCCAGATCTCCACAACTGTCCCCACATCAAACAGACAAGCTTCAGAGAGTAATGGCAGCTGCTTCACCTCTACCTTCTAAATTCCTCTTTTAGCCTGCTCTAACCAGAATCACACAGGGAAGGGATTTCTTAGAGATGGAATTCCAGGCTGGGTGCAGTGGCTGACACTTATAAACCCAACACTCTGGGAGGCCAAGGAGAGAGAACTGCTTGAGCCCAGGAGTTTGAGACCAGTCTGGGCAATATAAAGAGGCCTCGTTTCTACAAAAAATCAAAAAATTACCCAGTCATAGTGGCGCATGCAGATAGCCCAGCTACTTGGGAGGCTGTGGCAGAAGGATCACTTGAGCCCAGGAGGCCAAGGTTGCAGTGAGCCATGAGCATGCCACTGCATTTCCGCCTGGGTGATAAAATGAGATTGTGACTTGAAAGAAAGAAAAAAAGAAAAAGAAAGAAAGGAAGGAAAGGAAAGAGAAGGGAAGGGAAGGAAAGGAAAGGAAGGGGAAACAAAGGAGGGAGGGAGGGAGGAAAGAAGGGAGGGAGGGAGGGAGGGAATTCCAACTCAACCGAGTTGAAACATTATATATGGTTTTGTTATAACTGAATTAGGGATAGCAATGCCAGCTACTTTCTTCATAAGATGTACCATGAACAGGTTGCAAATGGCATTTCGAATATGTATGTATTAGTCTTTTTCTTCACATATTTGTACTAGAATATTTTACACTGTTGTTGAGGGGAGATGGCAACAGTCATATTTATATTTGCCTCTAATCTATGATAGATAGGAAGACATTTTAATATTTCTAGTGTTATCTTCTTTTTCTGACTTAGGATAACATACCACAAGCTTCAGGGAGTCTTTATTTCAATTTATTGAAAGTGAATTACTTAGCTACAACCATTTACCTTCTTGGTTACATGAAACTGGCTAGTGAAGAAAATAATGTTAGAAACAAAGGGCTTTAAAACTGCTTCTCCTAAGAATTCTGTTCCCTATTGCAATTTTGTGTGTGTGTGAACTTGAGAAGTCACACGAAATTCCTATCTGTTGGGTAAAAACACCCAGCTTTCCATCTTGCAAGGAATAATGAGTTTAACTGATTGGAATGGACTTTGCTCAGAGCAAGCCTGATCGGAATAGGAAGAGGGGCGAAGCTATTCCATTCTGAGGCAGAGTTGTCTCTTTAATGGTCCTGAAAAACACAAAAATCTACTGTCCCCATAATGGAAACAACAGTTTGCTCAAACAATCCTTGTTATTGAATATTCACAGCCCATCTCAAAATATATCAGTTGCAAAGATTCACTTGACCATGATATACATCCAGGATTCCTTTCCCTGTGTGTATAATTTCAGTAGTGTACAGAGATGAATTCCCAAAGTTAGAATTTAGAGTTGGGAAAATTATTTAAATAATCTTAAACAATGGGACCACAGGTGCTCACATAAGTCAGACACCAAATGTTCACTGAACACCTACAGTCTACAATTTGTTTTGATTTGATTCTGCCTGAGATGCAGAAAACATTACTTCTTTATAACCATTATGCTCTGGTTGACTTAAAACACTCTATCACATACAGGTACTAGTACAATTCATTTTATGCTCTTCTAAATGTTTAACGTTGAGTTGCATTTTTGGATGGGTAGTCATATTTTTAAAAGATAAACAAGTTTACAACCTATATCCACCTGTTCTGTAAAGACCTTTTGAGGTGTTATATTTGTGAAAAGGTACTTGACACAGAGAAAAAATATTCAGGGACTAGAGCAAAGAATGATTAAATATCCAGATTTGGTTGCCAAAAGAACAGACCCCTCAAAAATGTCTTCTAAGTAGAGTTGCCAGATTTAGCAAATAGAAATACAGGATGCCCAGTTAAACTAAAACTTCAGTTAAAAAACAAGTAACTTTTAAGGATAAGTATGTCCCATACAATGTTTGGAACATACTTATGCTAGACTACATTCATTATTTATCTCATATTCAAATTTGATTGAGAGTCCTGTATTTTATCTGGAAATCCTATTAAGAAGAAAATGAGTGACTGTTAAGATAGATCACAACCACCCAAGTCAAAATAATTTTAAGGGACAGATCACCAGTTATGGGAAGTCTCTGAGGAAACCTTAGGAACATTGATCCAGCTGTCAAGTAAGACTTTTCTACATCTCTTATTCCCCTAACCTAGCCTTTTATCCTCTGGTAAAATCACAAACTTCAGTTTTTAAGCTACTAGGGGAGAAGAAATGGCAGGTACAAAAAGAAAATAGAAAGACTATGCTCTTTCCCCACTTTGAGCAGTCAGTACACAGCAAGCCTCAGACAAGGTGAAAGAAAGAACAGTAAACTTTAAATCAAATTCAGAGTTTTGATACACATGACTTGATATTATAAATTCTGAATTGAGAATGTGATTGTCCTGTCAAAGGATGTTAGGGTATTTTACTATCTAGGAGTCAGCAGAAAAGTCATAGGACAAGTCAAGCTTTCATTTAGGGACAGGGAAAAGTTATTTGCACTGAATAAAACTTATGAGGCAGTGAGAAACCCCTCCCCACCCCCAAAGAAAGAACATTCTAATTATTTTTCTTTTTGTCTCATGAGTCAGGTTCCATGGGTAAAAGACCACAAGGAGAGAGGAAAAATTGGTAAGATGGGCAGGGAATGGCAGTTAATGACTATGCGAATCTTCGTATTCAGACATCTGCTTTCTAAGCAAAACTGTCTCCACTGAGAACAGTCATGGCATAGCTCATCTATGCCCCACTGCATAATATACATAAACCCAAATGACAGAATGTGTTTGACATCATGGTTATGAGGTGGGATGGGAAAGTGTTAGTAGTGCCATGCAGAAGAGGCCTGAGTAGAAGGCCATAGGCCGCCCCTGAGAAGTTGGCCGACCCTTGAGGCACAGCCTGGTCTGCTTGTTTGACCTGAATTAACCAGATAAGCCAGAATACAACTGCTCTCTGAATCATTCTGATGACCCCAGGAAGGACAGCATCCCAACTAGTGATAGGTTTCAAAACTTTTGAACAACCAATAAGAAAAGCAAGTTACATTTCCTGTACATATTTAACAGATAAAATACTTAAGGAGAGCAACTCTGAAATAAAATGGGGGGAATCAGATTGCCATACTACACACACATAGATACTATTATGTGGGGAAATTTATCATCAATAAAATTAGGATGGTATTATTTCAAAGCTTGGCTACAGCTGTGTAATTTATTGTTATTATTGCTATTGTATCAAGTGAATACATGCACATTTTTTTTAAAGAAGATATGGTAGGGCATAAAATGAAACACACAGGTCTCCCACTCATATGCGTGCATCATCCTTAGACTCATTTCATTCCCCTGGAGACAACTGCTTTTAATGGTTTTCATTTGGGGTTGTTTAGGTAACCATGCAATTTTCTGTGATGGACTTAGGCTTCTAGTTTTTGTTTATTTATCTTGATTCCTATTTTTTTTTAATGACAACTTATTTTCACTATCCTCATATCCACTCCTACCTTTTTCTCTTGATACTTGAAAGTTATATGATTTATTTCTCTTCTATGTTGTTATGGCTATTCATTTCAATTACATACTTAACATTTTATTTACTGTTGCACCAATTAGACATGCTTCTACTTCATAAGTTCTATTAATTTTTACCATTTCTAATCATCTTTCTTTCTTTTTTTTTTTTTTTTGAGTTGGAGTCTCACTCTGTCCCCAGACTGGAGTGCAGTGGCCGCTCCCGGCCATTGCAGCCTCGACCTGCTGGGCTCCGGCGATCCTTCCACCTCAGCCTTCCAAGTAGCTGGAACTACAGGCGCGCGCTACCATGTCCGGCTAATTTTTGATTTATTGTAGAGATGAGTTCTCGCCAAATTGCCCAGGCGGGTCTCGAACCCGCGGGCTCAGGCATTCCACTCACCTCAGCCTCCCCAGGCGAGGGATTACAGGCTGAGCCACCGAGCCTGGCTCATCTTTCTTTTTTTAATTTGGGGTCTCACTCTGTTGCCCAGGCTGGAGTGCAGTGGCATGATCACGGCTCACCAAAGCCTTGACCTTCTGGGCTCAGACGATCCTTCTGCCTCAGTCTCCCAAGTAGCTGGGACTACAAGCACACACTACTATGTTCAGCTAATTTTTTTTATTTTTTATTTTTGTAGAGAAGTCTCAATATGTTGCCTACACTGGTCTTAGACTCCTATGCTCAAGCAATACTCTTGCTGTGGCCTTTCAAAATGCTGTGATTATAGATGTGAGCCACTGTGCCTGGCCTAATTTTCCCATTTCTTTTTACATTTGAAATATTTAAAGTCTGTCCTGTAACCATGACGTAGGCTTCTTTGTGTTATCCTTTGATTTTAAACATTAAAAAAAAACAGTAAAGTTTACACAGTTGGGACCATATGTGATAGAAAGGGGTAATATATGTTCTATCTCTCTAAGGGCATCACTACCAGCTGTGTATACCACTTTGCATGCTACTGACCAGAAC
Source organism: Tarsius wallacei (assembly GCA_963574415.1). Classification (NCBI taxonomy): domain Eukaryota; kingdom Metazoa; phylum Chordata; class Mammalia; order Primates; family Tarsiidae; genus Tarsius; species Tarsius wallacei. The sequence continues at coordinate 13,935 of CAUYQG010142048.1, forward strand.
CTAGTCACATGGCCATAATCAGCACAAAGGCGTGTGGAAAATGAAGTCTTTAGATTAAAAAAAAAAATTCATCTCATTAAGGGAATTCTTACCAGGAGCACTAAGTACTTGGGCGAGGACTCAGAGTACTAAAATCTAAATGTAAACTGGCAGACTTCACTTCATCTTGGGTGATGAAGAGGTTATCATACTGAGGTTTCCCACAAATGCCAGGATGAGGAGGGGTTAACTGTAGGCTGATGGCATCCACTTTAGAAGTTTTTAGCTCATTCAGTTTTTCTAATTTCTTGAAAGAGGAGTGCTCCGTCTTTATCCAGGACATAAATGTTATACTTTCAGTTACTCTGCATACACAGGAACGTGGGGGAGGGGGAAGCTGCTGTCTCGCAGCTGTTAAATAGACCTTCAAGATTTTGCTTTCTGTCTCCCCATCCACTCTTGCATTCTGAAGCTGGCACTTCTGACATTCAGCCTCCTCCTAAATATACTCTGGGCTAAATTCTTATTCCACTTAATATCATCCATTAAAATATTCCATCCATTCTCCTTAATCAAAAATGTTATTCATAACTCTGGTCTGATGATCCTCCCTGCCCATCCCAGCCTCCCAATTTACCTTCCTGTCATGTGTTTATTCTCCATTGTAATTCTTCACTGTCATTCCAATGGGTTTTAAGAAACAGGAGGAGCAAAGGCATCTATCTGTTCAGTCTTCTTGTAAACCATTAGGCCACTTCAGAACCAGTAGCAATAATCTCATTCAACTTTCATGCTTTTCTTTTTTTTTTTTTTTTTTTGAGTCAGAGTCTTACTCTGTCACCCAGGTTGGAGTGCAGTGGCACACTCACGACCACCCCAGCATCAACCTGCTAAGCTCAGGCAATCTTTCCACCTCAGCCTTCCAAGTAGCCAGAACTACAGGCACACACTATCATGCCCGGCTAATTTTTTTGATTTATTGTAGAGATGAGGTCTCACCAAGTTGCCTAGGCTGTTCTTGAACCCATGGGCTCAGGCAATCCCCTCACCTCGGCCTCCCAAAGTGCTGGGATTACAGGCTTGAGCCACTGCACCCAGCCACCTTCATGCTTTTCAGATGAGGAGAGGAAGACCTAGAGATTAATGGGTGACCTAAAACACAGCCAGCCAGTTAAGTCCCCAAGTCAGAGTCCTCACTCCTGATGCTTCTGTATTTTACTGACACCCTCTTAAAATTTATATTGCGTGTGTTATTCAAAAGTTGTATGTGTAGGTCGGTTAAGGAGGTAAATATGATCTGATCACCCTCAGTAGTGTGGTGAGGTAAAAGAGTACTGTTCTGTTGAGTACCTAATACAGGCGTACCTCAAAGATTTTGCAGGTTCGGTTCCAGACCATCTCAATAAAGTGAGTCACACCAATTTTTTGGCTTCCTATTGTATGTAAAGGTTATATTTATACTATTCTCTAGTCTGTTAAGTGTGTCTATTATGTCTAAAAAGCAATATATATATATATATACCTTAATTTAAAAATACTTTATTGCTAAAAATGCTAATGATCTTCTGAACCTTCAATGAGTTGTAATATTTTTGCTTGTGCAAGGTCTTGCCTTGATGTTGATGGGTGTTGCCTTGATGTTGATGGGTGGTTGCTGAAGGCTGGGGTGGCTGTGACAATTTCTTAAAGTAAGACAACAAAGAAGTTAGCTGCAGCCATTGACTCTTCCTTTCATGAAAGATTTCTCTGTACAAGTGACACTGTTTGATAGCATTTTACTCACAGTAAAAGTTAATTCAAAATTGGAGTCAATCCTCTCAAACTCTGCCACTGCTTTACCAACTAAGTTTTTATAATATTCTAAATCCTTTGTTGTTATTTGAACAATGTTCACAGCATCTTCACCAGGAGTAGATTCCATGTCAGGAAACTACTCCTTTGCTCCTCCATAAGAAGCAACTACTCATTTGTACACGTTCAATCATGAGGTTGCAATAATTCAGTCATCACATCAGGCTCTACATCTAATTCTAGTGCTCTTGCTATCTCCACTACATCTGAAGTTACCTTCTCTGCTGAAGTCTTGAAGTCCTCAAAGTCATCTACAAGGAGTGGAATCAATTTCTTCCAAGCTACTGTTCATGTTGATATTTTGGCCTCCCCCCATAAATCACAAATGTTCTTAATGACATCTAGAATGGTGAATCCTTTCCAGAAGTTTTCCAATTTACTCTGCCCAGATGCACCAGATAAATTACCAACTATGGGAACCGCAAAATTACTAATGATGGTAGCTACAACAGTTCTACAAAATGTATTTCTTAAATAATAAGACCTGAAAGTCAAAATTACTCCTTGATCCATAGGTCGCAGAATGAATGTTATGTTAGCAGGCATTTAAACAACATCAATCTCTTCGTACATGTCCATTAGAGCTTTTGGGTTGCCAGGTGCATTGTTAATGAGCAGCAACATTTTGAGAATAAGCTTTTTATCTGAGCAGTAGGTCTCAAAAGTGAGTTTAAAATATTCAGTAAACCATGCTGTAATCAGATATGCTGTCATCCAGGCAAGTAACATTTAGCCTAATTCTTAAGTGCCCTAGAATCTTCAAAATGGTCAATGAGCCAATGAGCGTTGGCTTCAACTTAAAGTCATCAGCTGCTTCAACCCCTAACAAAAGAGTCAGCCTGACCTTCGAAGCCTTGAGGCCAGGCATTGACTTCTCTCTAGCTATGAAAATCCTAGATGGTTTCTTCTTCCAATAGAAGGCTGTTTCATCTACATTGAAAATCTTTTGTTTAGTGTAACCACCTTCAACCAGTGATCTTAGCTAGACCTTCTAGACAACTTACTGCAGCAGCTACATTGGCACTTGCTGCTTTAACTCACACTTTTTGTTATGGAGATGGCTTCTTTCCTTAGACCTCAGGATCAAACCTCTGTCTCTGCTAGATTCCAACTTTGCTTTTACTGCTTCCTCACCTTTCTCAGCCTTTCACAGAATTGAAGAATGTTCCAGTTCAAGCCATGATTCCCTTCCTTTTATACTGCTTGATCTGTGGTTTTAGCTGTATTTAAATGGAGTGGAATAAATAAATAAATAAATTTAATACATGTCTGTACCTCTCTCTATACATCAATCCTAGGTTTATAATTTTTACCATTAGCAGCTGATGAAACCTTACTATGACTTTCCACTGGTATCCTAATAATTAAGAAAAGATAATTAACCATATTATACATACTCCAAGGCTAAAGCATTAACAATACTTTCTTTTTTATCAAAATATATCAGAATTGGCAAATCCTTTTCTAATGAAATGTAATAGCATGTATTTCAATACTGTTTAAACTTAATTAAAATCAAATTTTAACTCAAAAAAAAAAAAAAAAAAGAATAAAAGAGAGGTTCTTGCTCTGAATTTGGGCTTTGGCTTAAAAAAAAAAAAAAAAATTTTGACAGGTTTAATCTTCTACCCAGACCACTCAAGTTTCTCCATAACAGCAATAAGGCTGTTTT
>CAUYQG010142050.1:0-17400 GCA_963574415.1 Tarsius wallacei
CAAGAATACAATACCAAAAAAATCAATAAAACCAAAAGCTGGTTTTTTGAAATAATAAACAAGATTGATGGACCTCTAGCTAGACTGACCAAGAAAAAGAGAGGAAAAGTCCAAATAAACACAATCAGAAATGCAAAAGATCAAGTCATATTTGACCCCAAAGAAATACAAAAGATTATCAGAGATTACTATGTACACCTGTATGGAAACAAACTCAAAAACCTAAATTAAATGGAGGACTTTCTGACATCACATAACCTTCCAAGGTTGAAACAAGAATTAATCAAGACCCTAAGTAGACCAATAACATCCCAGGAAATTGACTATGTCATAAGAAAACTACCTAGCAAAATAAGCCCTGGACCAGAAGACTTTCCAGCAGAATTCTATAAAACATACAAGGAGGAACTGATACCAATCCTGTTGAAAGTATTCCAGGTAATCAAGGGAGATGGAACTCTCCCCAAATTATTGTATGATGCTTAGATCACATTGATACCCAAACCAGGTAAAGATCCAATGAAGAAAGAGAACTACAGACCAATGTCCTTGATGAACACAGATGCCAAAATTCTCAACAAGATTCTAGCAAACCAGATCCAACAACACATCTCAAAAATTATCCACCATGACCAAGTAGGCTTCATCTCTAGGATGCAAGGCTGGTTCAACATCCACAAGACCATAAACGTAATTAAATACACAAACAGATGTAAAGATAAAATCCACATGATTATATCATTAGACGCAGAAAAAGCTTTTGATAAAATCTAGCACCCATTCTTAATAAAAACTCTTGAATATCTAGGCATAGATGAAAAATACCTCAAAATAGTAAGAGCCATCTACAAGAAATCCACAGCCAACATACTGCTAAATAGACACAAATTGGAACCATTTCCCCTGAAAACCGGAACAAGACAAGGATGCCCACTCTCACCCCTCCTGTTCAACATAGTATTAGAAGTCCTAGCTAGAGCAATCAGAAGAGAGAACGAAATCAGGGGTATCCACATAGGAAAAGAGGAAGTTAATTTATCCCACTTCACAGACAACATGATTCTATACCTTGAAAACCCAAGAGAATTGTCAAAAACCTCCTGCACTGATAAAGGACTTTGGCAAAGTCTCAGGGTATAAAATAAATGGGCAAAAGTCAGTCACATTCCTATACACCAACAATGAACAAACAGAACCCCCTCCAAGCACAATCCCATTCACAATAGCCACACACACACACACACACACACACACACACACACAAAAGAAAAAAGAAAAAAAGAAAAGAAAAGGAATACCTTGGCATCTTCCTAATCAGAGAGGTCAAATACCTTTACAATGAAAACTACAAAACACTGCTCAAAGAAATCCAAGATGACACAAACAAATGGAAAGAAATTCCATGTCATAGACTGGAAGAATTAACCTTGTTAAGATGTTCATCCTACCCAAGGCAATCTGCAAATTTAATGCAATACCCATTAAATTACCAGCAGCATTCTTCTCAGATCTGGAAGTGACAATACAGAAATTCATATGGAAACATAAATGACCATGAATAGCCAAAACAGTCCTCAGCAAAAACAACAATAACAACAACAACAACAAAACAAAACAAAATGGGAGACATGACTCTCCCAGACTTTAAGTTTTATTATAAAGCTACAATAATCAAAACAGCTGGTATTGGTACAAGAACAGGCATATAGACCAGTGGAACAGGATAGAGATTCCAGAAGCAAAACCTCAATTTCTCAACCAACTCATCTTCAACAAAGCCTCCACCATCAACCACTGAGGAGAGAAGAACCTATTATGTAAATGGTGCTGGGAAAACTGGCTGATCACATGCAGAAGATTAAAACAAAACCCCTACCTATCTCCATACACAAATATCAACTCTAGATGGATCAAAGACCTAAATGTAAATCCTCAAACTATAAGAACCTTAGTAAATGTGGGAGATACCCTTATGGAAATTGGAACTGGAAACCAATTCCTGACAAAACCCCAAGTGCCCAGGCCATAAGAGATAAAATAGACAAGTGGGACCTCATCAAACTGAAAAGTTTCTGCAAAGTCAAAGAAACCATCAAGAGAGTGGGGAGACAGCCCACAGACTGGGAAAAAAGTTTTGCCAACTGTATATCTGACAAAGGCCTAACATGTAGGATCTACAAGGAACTCAAACGTGCTGAAAAGAAAAAAACAAACAGCCCCATTACAAAGTGGGCAAAAGATATAAATAAACGCTTTTTAAAGAAGAAATATGAGCAGCCAACAGATACATGAAAAAATGCTTAGCCTCTCTAGTCATCAAAGAAATGCAAATTAAAACCACGCTGAGATACCACCTAACTCCAGTCAGGATGGCCAATCATCAATAATTTTAAAAACAGCAGATGCTGGAGAGGATACGTGAAAAGAGAACACTTCTACACTGTTGGTGGGAGTGTACAGCCTCTGTGGAAAACAGTGTGGCAATTCCTTAAAGGTCTAAAAATTGACCTCCCGTACGACCCCACAATCCCCCTACTGGGAATATACCCAGAGGAACTCAAATCACTCTATGAAAAAGATACCTGCACATGCATATTTATTGCAGCATTATTCACAATTGCAAAAACATGGAACCAACTGTTCTGCCCATCAAAAGAGGACTGGTTAAAAAATTGTGGTACATATACACAATGGAATATTACACAGCCATAAAGAAGGACACAATTATGAACTTTGTAGCAACTTGGATGGACTTAGAGGCTATAATACTGAGTGACCTATAACAGAAACAACTGAGTACCACATATTCTTACTTATAAGAGGACCTTGAACAATTATCATAATACTATAAGAAAGGTATCGACAGTAGTTGGAAACTGCCAGGGAGGGGGGGGCAGGATTGGCAGTAGTGGGAAACTGTTAGGGGAGGTGGGGGGAGGGCGGGATTGGCTGTAGTGGGAAACTGCCAGGGGAGGGGGAGGCACACCTCATCAACAAGGTACCTACATAATGAACATTTTTATACCTAACCCTGAATTGCACCCCACATATTTAAAATTAAAAATTAAAAAAAAAAAAGAACCAAGATCTTGACCCAAAATAATCTTAAGTACCAAGGAAAGACAAAAGTTTTGTTTTTGCTTTTTGCTGTTATACTTTTCAATGAGCTCTGATTATGTTTTCTACCCTAGCATATTAGAACCAGTTGAAAAATGATTGCAACCACCGGCCACTAATTTGGCATTTCTTTTGTCTCATTTTCTAGTGGTTGGGATGGATAATATTGATTGACTTATGCTATCTTGGTCACATGTATAGGTAAGAATTAGGGATGCAGTACACATTACAGATCGAATTAGAATTAATGGTTTAAGTGAGATTAAACTCCTGGTTTTGATGTCACTTATATGTTGTTCTACCTCAGGATTTAAGCACTTTGTGGTAATCAGTGAAAACACAGTGATTTACCTAGGAAGGCCACTGGGGTTTGCTAGATGGCAAAGAGATGTCCTGAATAGCCATGCAACTGTGCCCCATAGAGAGTGTTTGAGGGGGTCATCGCAATCTAGGGTATGGTCTTCAGCTCTTCAGGTTTGCAATTTTGATTTTGTCGGTATGTTCAGAGTTCATCAGGTTTAGGGGGACTCATGCAGCCTGGTAAGAGCATCAGTATTGAAGGTAGATAGATGATGTGGATGCAAGTCGTGGCTATGCCACTTAACTGTACAAATATTTAGCCCTCTCTGAGCCTCAGTTGTATCATCTCTATGATAGAAATGAATAAGAGTTTTCACCTTTTTTTAGGGTTGTTGTAAAGCTTAGAGATGATATACGTAAGTAAAGCATCTGGTATCTAGGCTACGTCTTTGCTTACTTGGTTCTTCCTCCCTTGGACCTAGGTAATTTGCTGAAATGAAAGGTCCAGAAGCTGTCTTCTCATTGGCTCAGGGCCCCATTCTAGGTTTCTTGTCTTATCCTCTTTTTCTGTTTAGACCCCTTGTATTTTGCCTCTTTTACTTCATACCTGATTCTTCTTCTGTAACATTTGTAGACTATTCGTTAGCTATTCTCCCTGGATTTTTCATTTGCTATGTTTTTAAGATTTCCTTTCACCATCTTCCCAAAGCATTTCCATGTACACAGTCCTTGGACAAAGGATGTCTTACTCCTGTGTCTAAGCTCTGGAGTATCAACTCCCAACCTATGCCCAGGACCCTAATTATGTTGCATATTAACATATATTTACCAACGAGGGAGGGACTTAACATTTCCTTTCAGAAGGTTATGAATCCACTCTGAAAGACTCTGGAGGCTTCCTCAGCCCTGTTCTCTCTTGTCCTATTTCATCCTCCTTGGATAATTGCTTTTTCCTGGGTGGCGCCTTAAATGTGATGCCTCCAGAGTTCTGCTCTTTGTCTTGTTCTCTCTTTACCCTCCCCCCCCTCCAAAAAAAAAAAAAAAGCTCACTCACTTCTAATGGCTGGCTCCAGCACTAACTATGTGCTATCAGTTTCCAAGTGTGCATCCCCAGCTTCTGTCTTTCTCCTGAAACTCTAGGTTCAAATAGTTAATGGACTACTAGACCTCTTCCCCTAAAAGTCCCACTGGCATCCTCGCTTTACCTCCCTCACCCATCTCAAACCATCTTGGTACTGCATCTACTCAGTTATCTAGGTCAGAAACTTGGAAATGATTCTTGACTTTGCCTTCTCTCTCACCATATTTAACTTCTTCCCCAGTCAGAATCTGATAAGTCATCATGCTTTTTTATAGAGCCCTGTTACTACCAACATAGTTCAGGCCTTCATTATTGAGTGTCTGGCAAGTTTCCAGAGAAAGAGCTTTGTGCATAGTTTATTATTTTAATTACAAATACATGCTATAAATATTATGATCACATTAATTATATATAATGCTTTAAAGACATAAAGTACCCTCCTTTCCATAGGGCTTTTGATTGGCACAGTGATAACCAGGACATATAAGAAGAACCCTTAACCAAAAAGATTTATGACCAAAATATGATGATCTTGGCTAGAAGGCAAAAAAAAAAAAAAAGCACAAGCAATGGGAATAATGAAATGACCCTGAAATCTCATGTTAGATAACAATTTCAATACTCTTTTCCTCTAAACATTTTATCAGCACAGACAACATGCAAAGAGGCTGTTATTGGCTTGAATTTCTGCCTCTCGAATTCCCTATAGTAAGTGAGCAGAGAAGTAGCCAAGAGACGACAATTCTCATCGTCAAGGTAAAAGGAGGAAGCAAAGAACCCAGATAATTTACAAACTAGATACAAATTTGCACGTTCCAGTGAAAGAGAAATTAAGGTTTAAGACTGAGCAGTCTTTGTGCTTTCATCTCACTTAATACTCACTAAATGACATAGTAATGACTGAATCTCTAAGCTATGATTCTAAGATTTAAACCAAATATCTGTAGTTGCTTTCCCTGTTACCATTTGTATTTTGGTCATTTGTACAATGAGGGAAAATTTTGTCCCATTAGCTTAGACTCTTGTCATAATGTCAGGAGCCTTGGGTAAGATGAGAAAAGGTCAGTGAGAAAAGGAAATCACATCTCTTATTGGGCAAGAGCCAGCCATGTCAATGGGTAAATTAAATAACACATTGTGGTGGTGCCAAATTCTTCCTTTGGCTAATCTCATGCGAAGACTTTGATTTCAAAGTGCAGGAGAATAAAATGCCCAACATAGCCATTTAGAGCTGATCTATCCATCATGATCTCGTATTTCCCAATGAGGTTGATAAGCTTGGTGTAGGCATAAAACCAGTCCCTGTCATTTCTCTTCTGCCACCATTCTTGTTTTTTTTTTTTTCCACTGGTTTAGCCCAATAATCTGCGTAAGAGTTCTTTTAATGTAGCTGTTTTTTTAGGCAACTACCTGATGTGAATGCCTCTAGGTTTACTGATTTCCTCATACCTTTAAAATCAAATGATAAATACTACATCTGAGACCTGTCTTTATTTAGCATTTTGTTTGTTTATATCCTGGCAGAATATTCATATAAAGGATCCCACTGTATTGCAAGAAAACCGCTGTATTGCATTTTTAACGCGTGGTATTGATTGCCAGAGAATCAGCTAAATTGCAGTGTGAATAATGATTGGCACTAGCCTTAACCCTTTTGGCTAAAATTGCTTATTTGTCATCTTGGCTCATGGAAGAGATAAACAATTGCTTGTTGATGATCTAACGGATCAACTGTGAGTATCATTTGGCATGTCAGATGAGAGCTAATTTAATGAGCTGCAGTTTCTGCCAATTACCTGGGAACAAATCCCTCCGCAAGCTATTCTGTACATCATCAAAATGTTTAACCAAATTCTTACTTGTGGCAGGTAAGATGATTTGGTGTTTGATTAGTCAACATGCTGTCGATATCATCTCGCATGTATTTGTCCTGTCTACTTATCCAATCACTTTCATTCTTTAACAATGACAAATTATAATATGTAGCCATCCGATTCTTTATTTTAAATTACTCTGCTCAGTATGTGTACTAACTGTAAAACTGAAACATCCCCATATGTGTGGGTTTGTGAATTGCAGGTCAGGTTATTTGTGTGGTGTGTGATCTTGTCAGTTGTCTGGGATAGGAATAGGAAAAAGTGACTTCATTCATGTACACTTTGAATGCATATGAAGACATTACCTAGTGAGAACAGGAAATTTGGATGAGCCTACGAATGGCTTCCTATAAAAAGGGAGCGGGTTTGGGAACTAGAGGTCTGAGAACTAGCATTGATCGGGCGGGGGAAGAGATAGACAATGGGAGGATGGAGTGTGAAGAAAGGGAGGCACAAGGGCTGGAAGGCAGCAGTGGAGGCACATGCAGCATCCCTGGAAGGAAGGAGAGGAGCAAAGGTCTGTGTCACCCAGGACACCTGCAGCCTCCCTGGCTATGGGAGCTTCCGGTGTCCTTAGCTCCCTGCCCTGGAATTCCATGAGTTTCAGAAAACACACTTCCCCGACATCCCTTCCTGGCTGTATTTCTCTGTCTCTGGATCTTGCATGTGAGTGCATTTGCTGCTCCTGTTCTGCTGTCTTGTCAATCCCGACAGGAAGCGCAGTGTGTCAACAGTTAATCCACATGTCCAGGGTGTTTTGTGACTTCAGCAAATTCGCCTCCTCCAGGGCCCCTGTTGTGCTCTGGGATGTAGTCTTAACCCAGATATGCATAGCCTACTTATTTCTTTCTCTTGGGACTGGCAGATGCTGACACCCCTGTAAACCACATCTAATTCTCCAATTCCAGTTTTGATGTTCTGATTTTTTTTTCCCCAAGGACAGCTGGTAACCTTGCCACTTTTTCTCCTTCAAAATTAACTTCCCCAAAAGTGAGAATTCAGTGGCCTCTAGGGCTACTTCAGCAGTCTGAGCTTTTCCAGCGATGGCCCACAGTATCGATTTCACAGCAATTTGCTGTAACAGGGTCTGATTCCCTGAACTATGACCACAGCTTTGTGTTGACATAAAAGCTTTAGTACAGATGATTGCCCTCCCCTCTTTTTGGCTGTGATCAGAAAATCCACAAGCACGTCCCCAGCACCTCTCACATTATGGAAAACTGAGTCCACACAGCAAATCTTTAAAAAAAGACATGGGTGGCTGTGACTACTTCTTAATTCCTACCTTGGGATTCTTTCCAGCTTTCTGTGAATCTGTGTGATGACTTCACTGCCAACGTTTGCCACATGTAACCTTTCCTAACTTTCTAGGAGAAGGGGTGTAGGACGTGCAGTTGGGATGAGTTCAGAGTCCCACATGGGCAATTATATTCCTCCTTCATATTTCAAACTCTGACTAGGCAGGAACACTAGCACCTTGCCCAAATGCTCAATAATTATTTGTTGAATTAAATTTAAATAAGTCCATAGCAGTAGGACGCATTGCTTAATATTTGTAATCAGCACCCATCATTCAAGAAAGGGCAGTTTTGAGGGGAGATGGAGGCTTATGTACATCTTAGAGTGCTGTATGTCTTGGAAGAGGGCTATCTGATGAAGGTGCACACCGTAAATACTGACAGGATTAGGAAATCCTGTTTGCTCATAGAGCATTGTGCAAGTGTCCCCTCTCCCTCTGCAGCCTCAGGCAATCTCCTCTACCTTCCTGGAACTATTCAAGTCAGCCTAATTCTTTTTAGGAAACCAGTTGAAAAGTTACATATGTGGGAATTACTAGATTAGGTGTTGTTAGCATATGTGTTTGAAATAAAATATCACTCTGCCCTTGAGGAATTCACAATTTAGTGGCTCCCCCTCTTTCTAGATGTGCGACCTTAGGTAAATTGTTTAATCTCTCTGTACCTCAGTTTCTCCCTCCCTCCCTCCTCTCCTTTCCCCTCTTTGCTTCCCTACCTTTTTCCCTCCCTCCCTCTCTCTTTCTTTCTTTGGAGTAGTGTTCTTACTCTGCTGCCAAGACCGAAGTGCAGTGGCATGATCACGACAATCATGACTCACAGTAGCCTCAACCTCCTGGGCTCAGGCAATCCTTCCACCTCGGCATCCTGAGTAGCTGAGACTACAGGCATACGCCACCACACCTGGTTAATTTTTGATATTTTTGTAGAGACTAAGTTTCACTATGTTGCCCAGGCTGGACCCAAGCCAATCTGACCACTTGGACCTCCAAAAGTGCTGGGATAACAGGCGTGAAGCACTGCGTCCAGCTAGTTTTCTCACTTATAATACTGGTATAGCAATAATACCCACTTCATTGGATTGTCATGTAAACTAAATGGTTGAATAAGTATAAAGTGCATGAAAGTGTGTCTGGCACATAGAAAGCAATTAATAAGTGTTATCTATTGTGTTTACTCTGGTAGACACCAGAATATCTATAATCTGACTATTGGCTTGTTTCCTCTTTTCACACCCCATACTTCTCGTGTGCCATGCCAACTCTAATTTTTCAGGCCTCTCCGACTCTTCATGTGACAGTGGTCAAAGTGACTAACCCTTGTGGTTAAAAGGTTGTGTGCTGACTGGAGTGGACCTGAAATTATGGAGGGGGAGGAATAGCTCAGGCTACTACTTAATTTTCTGCACTTTTTGTTCACAGTGTAGGGCTCATTCAGCATTGCAAGGGTTCAGAATGCTGGTACCGGGGAGGTAAGGCATGGGTTGCACTCCCCTGTGGTGTTTCCAAATCAATGCCCTAAGTTGATTATCAATATACTGGTCCTGAGAAACTATGTGTTTGGAAATATTCTTTTGGAATTTCCGACCTAGTACCTTCTTGAGTATTCTTTATTCTCAGCATCCCCATTCCAAGGGCTTACCTTATGTATTAAATGGCCTTTGGACTAGGTTTTCTAATAAATCACAATCTCTTGGGGCGGATCCAAGTGGGAGGGACCTGTTTCTTATTGAGGTCAGCTCCACTGTTTTAGAAGGGATCAAGTATATCGCTGTTATTTAAAAATAAAAACAAATAACCCTTTGCTTCCAAGAACAGGTGACTCTGGCACTGAAAATGCAGACAACAGCCAGAAATTGTAATTTCTGATTGTCTAGTCACTCTCTGCATTGTTCCCACAGCAAGGAAGGGCAGTGACGGGCACCCTCTCGTCCCATCCTGTAGCAACACACCTAGGAGCACACTTAGTCCCAGAACTTCCAGAATGGGTATATTTTTATTCTGTTGCAAAGCAGTGGTTCGTAAATATTGTGAGAAGCACAGAATGAAAAGGTTAAACCAGTTCATTTTGACTGGATGTGGATTAATTAGGAGATGATTTGCGAGGACTATTATATGTGTGCTAAATTTACTGACCTTTTATTCCCCCTGTATAGAATGAAGCTCTGTGCTCTGTGCTCATTATCCTTAAATGTTTTCTTTTCTCTGTATCATCACCTCATTCATTTTATTTGGTCATTTTAAAAAGCGCTAATTTGGAGCAGTAGGCTTCATTGATTCCTGGGAATAGAACATTCACTAGGCACAGCTATGTAGGCCTTGGGAAAACTCTTTATGATCATAGGGGGCTCTTTGGCACTAAGATGGGGCCGCTGGTCAAGTTGGCGGGGATCCCAACAGATACCCTCCCACTTCTCTCTGGGCAGCAGGCATGTCTAAAGGCCCTACGAACAAGTTTTAAAGCCAGTTTTAAGTATTGACTTGCCATTTCTTGGCTATTTAGGGACAAGGCTCTATTTTGTTGATTAACTGGAGTCCTTTCCCATCTATTCTGTTTTCTTTGTCAGCCTTTGGATCAATTACTGCTACTTTGCAATGCTACCCAGGGGCAGGCCAGAAGGAAGATTTCAAAGCAAGGCCTGGGAATTCTGGGAGTGCCTAACTCTGCTTTGTCTGAGCATCTGTCTACAGATTCTACAAAGTACAGAAGGCCCTCCTGCCTCAGAGCCCCTCAGGTCACCAAAATGGCAGACGAGAGCAGAGGAAGATGTTGAAGAGGAGATGAGGAGCCTAAGCTGGAGGGACAGATTGGCCAGGCAATTCTGCTGGTTCTAGGCTGAGGTCGTCCATGGAAGAAACAAATGTGGAAGCAGGAATTTCCTCTTTGGTTTCTGTGTATGCTTGTGTCCCAAGCTGTAGAGCATTGAAGATAATGAGAAGATCTGGATAAAGGTGGTAGAAGGGCCAAAGCACAGCCGAACCATTTCCTCCTGAGATCTCATGTTTATCCCCAGCTCTTTTCCCCACAATCTTTCTGCTTCTCAGCCTTTAAAATCTAATGACTTTAAAAATGAAGTTTGAACTCAAAGATAGAGGAAACAGGGCTCTTTCGACTGTTGAGCATCTCTTCTCTGTTTGGTTCTGGCTAGAAATTCTGATAAAAAATGTGAAGGAGCAAGAGAAAATAGGAATAAGTATTTTTTTCTTTGTTCTCTTATCTATTCTACTTCAAGCAAACCTTGATATAAATATGCAAAGCTTGATTTTAAAAAAGATATAAATTTAATAATTTAAAAACATATAAAAGAGTTTGTCATGTTTTGAAACTTACTCCTTTGGTGTGTTATAATGGATCGATTATCAAGGATACATGAAACTTCTCAGGAGAAGGTTTAATTGTGGAAAGTGAGCTACCTCAAGATAGTGAATGTTGGCCACTCTGAGTGCTTGCCTAAGCCTTTAGCACGTGTAGATGTTCCATAAGGAATGAACCCATAATCAGGGTGCTTGGACTCACTGGATTGCTCTGCTTGTTGAATTTTACATTGCCACTTGCTAGCAAGGCAAAGTTGAAGGTGAGGTGCAAGTCTCAGACCAGCAGGAGCTAGATGAGCTTTGATGGGACTAAGAAAGATGGAGTTTCCAGGGCTTTGACATTTCATTCTCTTGTTATATGGCAGCTATAAAAAAGTCACTAGCATTTTCCTGTCTTCCTTACTGATACATAGGAGAAATGAGGGTCCCAGTCTCATGCCTAATTTGGTAGCTTAACTGGTGAAAGAAGCTTTGAGATAGCTGGAGTGCTAGGGCTCATGTCAGCAGGTTCACCCAAGCAGAAGTCCCCTGTGGAGGTGATTGAAATGGGGAACTGTTTCATGTGAAGGTTCCTTTCCTTAAAAACACAGTGTGAATGATTGCCAAAGGCCATTCCTAAAGTTGTTTCTATAATGTGCATTTGCTGAAAATGGAAGAAAGTGAAAGATGCTAATGTTTGAATATTATGAAGCTCGATGTTGTACACATCAGGACATTCCACACTTAACTTAATGAGTCACCCAGGTGTTCATTGACCAGTTGCTTTCTTAAGCTTGGAGACTGATTTTTTTCCTTATGTAGTGGTCTGCTCTGTACGTGGCTTAAAAAAAAAAAAAGTGAGATATTACAGCACTGAAAATATTACTGATGCAGATTTTATTTCCAGACCATTGAGTCTATTTAGGTATGTCACGCTCATAAAAGCTCATGTTTATTGAAGAGGGTTATTAAATTTACTGTGAGGTTTCATAAAGACCCTTTTAGGTGAAAAATGCAGGTAGAATGGTTTGAGTGGATGCTTTATAAACCTTTTACGAGCAAAAAAAAAAAAAAAAAAAAAAAATTCTAAATGCAAATGTCTTACGTAGAAAGTAAAAGCAATTTGTTTTTCTCATTAGGTGCCAGACAGTCAGCTAACATGGAGATGACAGATTTTGAGATCTGTGAAATCAGAGCCAGCTTTTTTCTAACTGACGACTCTTACCTGCTTAAATTCTCTATCAAAATGAGCACTGATTCCAAGGTTAGGTACAGACATATAGATGTCTGCTTGGTTTGGGAATGTTTCTATTTGCACCTCGATATATTGTTGAGAGGACTGCAGTACATTTAAATTCACACACACACACACACACACACACACACACACAGTGTTACAGAATATAGTCCATAATTAAAGATATTCATCACCATGTTCATTTAAACTGGTACATAAACAGTATCTCATACTGTTTCTCTTCATTACTATGCAAGACCAGAGCTTATATTTCTTGATTTGGAATGATGCCAGAGAGTCATTTCAATATTTGAGCTTTAAACATTATTATTAATCATGATGATCATGTACTTTTCAATATTCATGGTACTTTGTAACAATTTTTATTAGCTGTTTATCCTAACAGTTGAATCAGGTCAAGGGAAATTACTTACTTCTCTCTTGCAGATGAAGAAAGAGAGGCACAGAGAGATGCAATGACTTCTCACACTTTGGATTATTGGCACAGCTGGCAGAAAAGTTCACAATCCTGTATTTGTATACTCTGACGCTGATGTTCTTCTCATAAATTCTCTCTTCTGGAAAAACTATGTTCATATTAGAAGTTTCAGATGTATTGGGAAACTGAAAATGCCATTGAATAACACAGCATTGGGCACATAATAGATTTTCAATAAATATTGGCTAAAGAAATGCATAAATATTAGCTGGGGATTTAAAACATAAGATTATCAAAATAATGCTTTGTTCCTGTAAAAGTAACACGTTTTGAGTTAATTAATGGTAATTGGAATAGGACACAAGTTAGTGGGTGAGATGGCTATAATTTGTGTTTCCGAGTAAGTGTTAAATCATGGCAGGACAATAACAAGAGTGTATGTCTCTAAGAGCTTTTCAGGAAAAATGTGATGTTCTCTACATAAACTGGTGGACCAAGGAGATTGTAAAGATCTATTTCTTATCTGCTGTCACAAATAGATGTATTTCTTTAGCCTATTCATACATTAAAAACGTTTATAAAATAACCTCTGTTAAAAGTATAAAGCCCTGCCCGGGCAACTTGACCAGACCTCATATCTGCAATAAATAAAAAATTAGCCTGGCATGGTGGCACATGCCTGTAGTTTCAACCACTTGGAAGGCTGAGGCGGAAGGATTACCGGAGCCCAGCAGGTCGATGCTGGGGTGGCCATGAGTGTGCCACTGCACCCCAGCCTGGGCGACAGAGTGGGACTTCAACTCAAATAGTCCCAAAGGGCCATGACCATCAGTACTAATATTATCGAGACTGATTGCATCCCAGGAACCTAGCTGTTCCTTGACTATGGGGGAGGTTTAACAATGTAACGTCATATAGCTGTGACCATGGACAAGAAAGTCACATTGTCCCATCAGTTAATCTGCACCCATCACTGTCTTAATGTTTTACTACCGTGTTTGGATCTGGTATCTTGATAAATTCTCATTTGGTCGGTTTGCATATAGTTTGCTTAATTTTTACTTGAATATATGAAACATTCTATGTGTTCTTTTTTCAAAATTTTATTGTGTAGTTATATCACTATTCAAAGAAAATGTGTGTTCCATAGAGGAACATCAGACACTGGTACTCAGTAATGCTTGATCATGGCTTGCTTCTGTAATGGCCAGACAAATCAAAGGCTGCCCACATCTTCCAAGGAGAGCAGCCTAGACATTTGTTTCCGGTTGAGGCTTACTTACAATCAGATTGCTCACTGTGGAGCTTGCTTTTTCAAATTTCTTGGATTTTGAATAATTTAGTGCAATGAAGCAAACACATTTTCATTTTGCTTTTAAAGCCGTTATCATGGGCAGTGCTGAGAATCAGAAATCTAAGCTTAACATAAACCTTGTTTGTACAGTGAAAATGTTTTCTAACTAGACTTTGTTGTTTGCATACACGTCTTACCCTTTGCTCTGTCTGAATCACCTATGGCAGTTGAGGAAGCAGTAGGGGAGGAACTCTGGGCTAAAAAACACAGCCTTGTAATGTCTGAAGGTGTTGCATATCCAGGGCATTTGGGTTTGGCCTGTGTTTGTGGGGATAGATTGCATAATTGCCACATGATTAATCTGGGGGCTCCTTCAACTCAACAAATGCTTCTTGAACTCCTATTGTGTGAGAGACACAATGCCGAATCCGCTAAGACTCAGAACAGAGTCCTCATGAATGTTATGTGTTTCTGTACTCTCACTAATTAAGTATGCTGACTTGAGTCTAGGATGACTTGAACCTCAAATCCTGGTCGGAAGACCCCATTCAGATGATTTGGCAGCTTGGGAAGAGCCACATAGAAATAGGGAAACAAGGGTCACCCATAAAACAGGCATAACAGCACTCTGTGTATCATGTTCAGTAAAGTGTTGGGCAAAAGAATGTATACAGGCTTGTGTGACAGCAGAGTCTACTTGTCCCCGTCACAATATCACCTGCTTTGCCAGCCATACATTTCCAATGACTGAGCACATTATTCACAGTGGATAGGATTAGAATGTTTTCAGGAATTTTTAATGCTCTCTTATCTTGTGAATGGTTTTCTTGGGCAAATACTGATTTCAAAACGCATGATTCCTAAAAATATAGTTGTTTAAGAGGTGATCAAATTAAATGGGCGCTGCAACTTTCATTTTGCCATTTGTTTAACGACTACCCCCGCAGGCTCAAAAGACAGACAAAATCACATCAAATACATACAAAACAAAAAATACAAAATCAAACCCCTTGAATAGATTGCCTTTAAAAATCTATTCATGGGCCAGATTGACATGAAATAGTTTGAGTCACCAACTCTTCCAAAGACTTGCGGCAATTCGCAAGTTTGGAATCACTAGTAACTGAAGGGATGCTTCCTAATGTCCCTCCTATTGACTATTTGCATTGTTGTAAATAACATCATAAAATCAGACACTCACGGTAAATAACTTCTTTTGATTTTCAAAGTCTGTAAATTTTAGGGAGTGCTCTTTATTATTGTAATGATAGCATCATACACATTGGATGAAGAATAATAGCAACAACAACAACAATGATAGCTAATTTACAATGATATGCACTGCATGATAATTACCATTCTAAGGGCTTTTATGTGTTCACTCATTTAATATAGTTAACCATCAAGTAGGTACTATTATTTGCTCCATTTCGTAGATGAGGAAAACCGACGTACAGAGTGGTTTAGTCATTATCCAAGATTACATAACTAACTGATATTACTAAATATCAGAGTGCATGATGGACCCAGGCAGTCTGTCATTCTTAACTACTAGGCTATACCCTTTTTGTAAAATCATACAATTTCTTTGCTATTGCTCATGTCTTACTAGCCTAGTAGTTGACAATGAAAAAACATCTACATGTGTGCATTGTTTCTTTTGTGCTTAATCTTTCTTGCTTAAAATTTTCCCTTTTAAATAAGGTAAGAAATCAAAATTGCATATGTAAAGAAATAAAACTATGCAAAAAGGAATATGCTGAAAAATTAAGTTTCTCACTCATTTCTGTTACTTTCACTTCTCCTTAAGCCAGAGGTAAATTCTGTCCCCAACTGCTTGTGTATCTTCCTAGAGATAGCCTATAAAGCACACACAAGCTTATATTTTAGATCATTTTTGGAAAAATGTCAGATTTTCTAAACAGACAGTTTTGAACACCAGTCTACTAAAATCAGTGACACTAAATGTGTTCTGGAAAGCCAAGATGCCCAGACACTTAGATAAGTATATTCAGTTGGGCATAGTGGCTAGGACACCTTAAACTTATGCCGTCCCTAGCTATGGGAAGCACAGCCAAGAAGGCTATAAAAGTGACATGTTCAGTCTACTGGGGCCCAGGTAGACACTGTGCTCAGAGCCCTTGGTCATTTGCTACTTGCAGCATCACCAAGTAGCTCCAGCAAGCTACTTCAAAGACAGTCTGTCCCAGAAGAAATATACATTCTTCCAATGGGGACATCCAATTCCAGTAGGATGAGGATGTGTCTACATGTACAAACCCACTTAAAACTATGGGATTTAAAAACCAACTGAGGGGAAAAAAGTTTGTTCCCATTGATACAACAAACCCTTTAGAAATTTATCTAAAGAATTAGCTACATGGATATTCATGCCAACCATTTAAGAACAACCTAAATAACCAATAACGAAGGCTTGGTTAAATAAATTTCATTATATCAAAGAAAAATCATTGCAGCCATTAAGAAGATGACAAAAGAATTAAATGATGTAGAAAGGTGTCTGGTACATATAGCTTAGAGAAAAGAGCAGTATATAGAGAGTGTACAGAAAACCAGTATTATATGGAAAGTGTAATAAGGGAGACCCTGGGTAGAAACTAGAGAAATGAGTTACAACAAATATTAACCCTTGTTTTAATATGGGCAATTTTAATGACTTTTGGAAGCTTTGGATTTCTTATTTCAAATCTAAAGAATTTACCAGTGAATACTTTTTAATCTGTATTGAAAAGATACAAAAAGATTTTTTAAAAAAAATCTTAAGTGTAATTGATTAACTCTTAAAGCAACCAGTTGCAGATTATTCACTAACCAATTATTTAAATAGTTTTTTCTTGGGTACAATCTAATATTTTTTCAAACATCTGCGAGTTTGTCTCTCTCTTACCTTTGAAATTGAACTTGTTCTTGATTCATTGATTAAGATAACATATGACCTCTTCGCAATGTCTTTCGATTATTATCTGGCAGGCAATTAATGTTTTTAATTTAGATGTGTTGCCCGAGTTCTATTGAACAGCTCCTAGACTCGCAGTTTAGCCTCCACGATGATGATGATAATAGTAGCTAACGTTGGTTGGAAGTTTACCAGTACCAGACACTGGGCAACGTGTCTTACAAGTGAGATCTCCCTGAATCCCTGAGTGGCATGGACTGTTAACTATCTCCTCTTTACGGATGTGGAAACTGAGGCTTCAAGAGGTTAAGTAACATACTCAAGGTTATAGAGTTGACAGGGTAGAGGAGCCGGGATTCAGAATGCGGGCTTTTTTTTTTTTTTTTTTTTTTAGTTGGAGTCCCACTCGATCGCCCAGACCGGAGTGCAGTGGCCGCTCCCGGCCACCGCAGCCTCGACCTGCTGGGCTCCGGCGATCCTTCCGCCTCAGCCTTCCGAGTAGCTGGAATTACAGGCGTGCGCTACCACGCCCGGCTAATTTTTTTTTTTT
>CAUYQG010142052.1:0-12788 GCA_963574415.1 Tarsius wallacei
CATTAAGACATTTCTTGTTAAGAGTGTGGTTTGGCCCTATATAAGGGGCATGCTGTGAAAATATAATTGCTCTCACCTATCTAGGAAAGAGACCTCCCAATCCTGCTATCTCTTGTCTTCTTTTCATTCCCTTCCCCCAACTCAGGCCCTGCTCACCAGAGGCTGGAACTCCGCAAGTCATCTGATCCAGGACTTTTTTTTTTGAGTTGGAGTCTCATTCTGTCACCCAGACTGGAGCACAGTGGCCACTCTCAGCCCCTGCAGCCTTGACCTGCTGGGCTCCAGTGATCCTTCTGCCTCAGCCTTCTAAGTAGCTGGAAATACAGGCACGCACTACTGTGCCCAGCTAATTTTTGACTTATTGTAGAGATGAGGTCTCGCCAAGTTGCCCAGGTGGGTCTCGAACCCGCAGGCTCAGGCAATCCACTGACCTCTGCCTCCCAAAGCGCTGGGATTACAGGTTGAGCCACCAAGCCTGGCAAGGACTTTTTTGATAGGTAGTTTTCGTATAACAGAGTCAATTTCCTGGGTTGTTATTGGTCTATTTAGTGTCTCAATATCTTCTTGTTTCAACCTGGGGAGGTTGTGCAATGTCAGAAAGTCCTCCATTTCATTTAGGTTATCAAGTTTATTTTCAAATAGCTGTACATCATAGTCTCTGATAATCTTTTGTATTTCTTCAGGGTCAGTTGTGTTTGATCTTTTGCATTTCTGAGTGTGTTTATTTGGGCTTTTTCTCTCTTTTTCTTGATCATTCTAGCTAGAGGCCCATCAATCTTGTTAATTATTTCAAAGAACAAGATTTTTGTTTTGTTGATGTTTTTAATGATATTTTTGTCTTCAATGTCCTGTATTTGGGCTCTTATTTTGGTGATTTGGATTCTTCTGCTAAAGTTGGAATTTTGGTGGTCTTCTCTTTCCAGCGCCCTTGTGTGATTTGTTAGATTCTCCACTTGTGATCTTTACATTTTCTTGATGTGTGCTCGTAGAGATATAAATGTCCCTCTTAGAACTGTTTTCATGGCATCCCAGAGGTTTTCGTAAAATGTTTCATTTTCATTTGTTTCCAGGAAACTTTCAATTTCTGCTTAGATTTCAGTGTTGACCCAGTAGGTTTTCAACTTCATGCTATTTAGTGACCATGTCTTTAGGGGTTTTGGGGAAATGTTGTTGGTGTTGTTATTTATTTTTATTCCACTGTGGTCTGAGAATGTGCATGGCAAGATTTCTACCTTAAGGAATTTGTTTATGCTTGATTGATGGCCAAGGATTTGACCGATCTTAGAGTATGTTCCATGTATTGAGGAGTAGAAGGTATATTCTGTCGTTATTGGGTGGAATAATCTGTAGGTATCTATTAAGTTCATTTGGTTGAGAGTCAAGTTTAGGTTCTGGATCTCCTTGTTGATTTTTTGCATCAGTGATCAATCTAGGACTGTCAGTGAGGTATTCAAGCCCCTCTATAATAGTGCTAGAGTCAATATTATTTTTAGTTTACTTAGTAGTTGCTTTATAAATGCTGCTCCTGTGTTGGGTGCATGTATGCTTAGGATGGATATTTTTTGTTGATGGTTTGAACTTTTTATTATTATGTAGTGTCCTTTTGCATCTTTTTAAATTTTTGAGAGCTTAAAGGTTGTTTTGTCTGATATTAAGATTTCAACGCCTGCCTTCTTTTGTGATCCATTTTCCTGAAAACTCATTTTTCATCCTTTAACTTTGAGTCTCTGTGCATCCCTTGAAGTGAGATTAGTCTCCTGGATGCAGCAATTAATTGGGTCATGGTTTCTTATCCAGTCTGCCATTCTGTGTCTTTTCAGTGGTGCATTTAGTCCATTCACATTCAGGCTGATTATTGAAATGTGATTGTTTTTCCCTCTCATGGGGTTCTTATAAAGTTTTTTCTGAGCTTGTTTTCTTTTGGCTTTGGGGTTAATGCATGTGTGTTTTTTCAAGTTTCTTGTTGCATTGCATTCTCTGTTGATTCTGTGCTCTGCTGTTCTCTTGGAAAGTGTGTGGTCATTCTTTTTTTCCTTTGTTCTGTGTTTAGTACTTTTTTAAGTGTCTCCTGTAGAGCTGGTCTGAAAGCTGCATAATCTCTTAGGGATTGGATGTTTGGGAAGGATTTTAATTCTCCATCATTGATGAAGCTGAACTTGACTGGATAGGAAATTCTTGGTTTAAATTGTTTATCATTGAGAACTTTGAATATAGGACTCCAGTCCCTTCTTTCTTGTAGTGTTTCTGCTGATAGGTATGCTGCTATTCTGATTGGTTTTCCCCCATAGGTAGTTTGACCTTTTTCTCTTGTTACCCTTAGGACTTTTCTTTTGTGTCTATTTAGTGTAGTTAAATTACTATGTGTCTGAGTGTTGGTCTTCTCATTTGATGTTGTGTGGGGGTTCTCTGTATCTTGTGCTTGGCTGGTCACATCTCGGGTGAGATGGGGAAGTTTTCTTGGATTACCTCTTGGAATACTTGTTCAAAGTTGTTCTCCATTTTTCTTTCTTCTTCTGGGATACCAATAAGGCATAGGTTCAGCCTCTTGATATAACTGTGCATCTCTTGTAGGCTTTGTTCCTTCTTTCTGTGTCTTCTAGCTATGTTTTTTACAGATTGGGTTAATTAGATGTTTTGATCTTCAAGTTCTGAGATTCTTTCTTCTGCTAGATTAATTCTGCTTTCCATGCTTGTCATCTTGTTATTTCCTGGATGAAATTTTTTATTGCCAAAATTTCTGTTACAAGTTCTTTCAGTGTTGCTTCTCGTCTTTTTTGAGTCTTATTCACTCTTTCCATCCATTCCCTAATCCCTGTCATATTCTCGGGATAGTCGTTGGTGACTTCCATTGTTTGGGTGTCAAGGTCTGATTTTTCAGGAGTTTTGTCTCTGATATACTTGAAATTGCCTGAGGTCTTCCTCTGGTTTTTCCTCATTTGTGACAGATCTCTTGTTTTTCTCTTTAGCTCTGTTTTCAATGTCAGTGTGAGAGGCTTTCCCTTCTGATGTTTGGTTAGTCCTCTATTCTTCCCTGATCTGGACTCTGGATTTGTTCTATTTTGAAGTAGGATGGTGGATGGGAAGCTTTGCTGTCTCTTGTAGTTGTTGAAATTCAAATAAAGTGGGGGATGGGGTGCTAGGAATCACATACTACTAGCAAATTAAAATATTCACTTATTGTGGTATTTGTTACCTGAGACCCACTCACCACCACCACTCTATATGACATTGCAAAGCAGAAACCACTGCAAAAGCAATTGAACACATATACACATACTCCAGAATAAACCGGAATAACAACAAAGCATAACAAAGCAAACAACAACAAAAAGACCCCCAAGCAAACTATACACACACACACACACACACACACACACACACACACACACACGCCTAGCACAAAGCGAATAGAGAAGAAAAACAGAAAGACTAAAGAGGGGGAGAAAAAGGGATTCAGGCCAAACCCTCACATATATTAACATACCCCTTAAACTATAAAAAATGAATACAAAAAGACCCACAAGAACAAAAGAGCAAAAACCTACAACCACAACAAAATCCAAAGATGAACACTCAGTCAGGTAGGCTCTGTAATTGTTCCTCTAACCAGGTCTCTCCTGCAGAGCCACCTCTTTCACTATCTACTCAGGGAACAAAACAGGGAAGGAGGAGTGGCAGTGGAGGTGGGTGAGGCTGCAGTCCTCCCCTCCCACTGTCATATGTTCAGTGAGATCTCTGGTGGGGAGGTACGGGGTTGTCTCTTCCCCAGGTATGTACTCTCATGGGAGTGCCCCAACCAGGACTATCCTGGAATGGAATTCTCATATTGCAACTGATGTCCAGGCTCTGCCTGGGTTTGTCCCTCTCAGTCGTGACCCAGGTGTGGGTCTGACATTCAGAGCATTGCTGGGAAGGAGGGAGTTTGTGTCAGCCCTGGACTCTCCACTGAACTCTTTGGAGTTCTTCCTCATCCTTTTCTGGCCACACCCTTTGTCCCATGGCTGCATCTGGGCAGGGGGTGGGGTGCCTGGAATTCAGCACTTGTCAGGTCCCTCTGAAGTTTGTGCTCTCAGAATATTCCCTCTGGGCCACGATCAAGCCCTGAGTAATTGATCCACCAGTTACACAGATTGGATCTGTTGGTCCATGGTAAGGAAGTCAGAGCACTTTTCTGCCCTGCTTTCAATATGGTGGGGAATGCCTCTCGTCCTCTTCCATGGGAACTTGCCTCTGGACTCCAACTGAAGCCTCTGCCAGTGCTCTGCCAAGTGCTGAAGTGGTGAGGCAAAACCCAGAGAAGTCTTTCTCCTGCTTCAATGGTGAGGGAGTGCCTGGGGCAATCGTTTCCAAAGGAAAACTTCTAATATCGTTTCCAATGGAAAACTTCTGTGCATTAAAAAAAAATGACACTCTGCTTCTGTGACCCTGGAAGAACCAGGGATGAAGTAGAGGACCTGCAACACCAGTTGTTGCACTAGGGGCCTGCTCACCCTCTTGTGAGCTGCAAGAAGGAACAAAGAAGGAAGTGTAAGGAGGAAAAGCAGGAATAGCTCTAACCTTGAGGCAGGCATTATTCCTTTCCTGGAAACTTTCTCTGCAGACATTATGCAATTGATTGTACCCATATCTGCCGCTCCTGCATAACCAGTTACATCTGCTTCTGTAAACTTGCTTGCTTGCCCACACCTCCAGAATGTTGCAATAAGTGCCCTGGGAAGTCCCAAGTTCTATCTTTAGCCCACCAGGATGTAAGTCTAAACTACATAAGACAGCCCAGTGCTGCAGTTCGGGGTCCTTGCTCGGAAGTAGTTCCCTGCAAGTGGCCGCTGGCCAGCAGAGCCTTGACTAATAAACCTCTCCTTTGTTAATTTGAGTCAGTGCAGTGTCATTTAATCACTCGGACCCTACTTCAGAGCCCCACTTAGACAGTCTCTCCAAGCATTTTCTTCCCAGGGAGGTTTGTTGATGTAAAAAAATAAAGAAAGAAAAGAAAAGAAAGAGAAAATGGTGCTCAGCTTCTGTGTCCCAGGAATCACTAGGGTCCAAGGCCAGAGGCTGTGGCACCAGCCACTGCACCAGAAGAGCCCTGGCCACTAGTTCCCTAGCACTCACTTAGTCAGCCACTCACTCGCCCACTCCCTCACTAGCACTTACACAAAATTTTCCGTACACTCACTCACTCAGAAGGGGACTCGCATAGTCCGACTGGCTCGGCCGCCATCTTCCCCACCCCTACCACATTGATTTTCTTCTCCACAGTGTCTAAAAGAAAGAAAGGGTGGCAGGGGCGCAGGACAGTCAGGCAAGAGGAGAATAAAACCATGTGTGTGTGTATATGTGTGTCAACCTCAATTAGAGAAAGTGAAAGTAGAACAGGGTTAGTTCAAGACAGAACTAATGCTCGGAAATAGCATGCTTTTTCTTCTGAACAATGTAATCTGTTGTTTATGACAGCCAAGCAAAAATAGTCCATGGAAAACTGAATCTTTGGATTATGTATAATTTAAAGGTAAATGATATGGAGTCCCTCTGTTCCTAAAAGGAAAAGACTCCACTCTCTCATCTTCCTTTTAGAACATTTCTTTGGAGACAAGTATTCCAGTCTTTTCTCTAAACTTTTGACTATAAACAGAACTTTCCAGGACTAAGTAAAATGATTCATTGCAGCTTTACAACCTTCAGATATCTCCAGAGGACTGGGCCCAGTGCTTTTTGAAAAGTAAATACCCAGAAAGATACAGCCCCAGGCTTCCAGACATATTGGGAGTTTCAGTTAGGTGCCTATCCTGTCTGTAACCATTTCTTCTAAGGGACATAGGTTGTAATATTCTTTCATATGAGAGCAAAATATGTAAGCAGCCAACTACTTCCATTCTCAAGTGAGCTGAGGCTGAAGTATATGAAGGAAGAGACAGCAAAATTCAGGATGTGTCAGCAAATTGTGCTGCCAATCCCCTTAGACAAAGAGGATGGCACTGATTCTAAAGAAACATGTTACATGCTGGCTAAAAATAGTGCAGAATGAAAGGATCTTATCTGTTTGAATGTGTAAATAATGTGAACTTTTATCCTGATGTTTGAATACCTATATGTATGCACCTACTTCTGGATACTTAATAATAAAACAGTGTTCTATCTTTTCTAAACTTTTGTAAAGAATACAAATTGTTGGTACCACCTTTATTTCACCAACAATATGAAAGAGCGAAATTAACTACTTACTTTCCATTCCCATTTTGAGATGAATTAAACTTATTATCTGTTGGAAAATTTGAATATGTTAGTTAAAAATAATTCAAGTCATGGTACATGTAAAATAATTATATTTATAAAAAACATATGCATTAATAATATAAAATAAACATCAAGTAGGGTATTTACTGCAAAATTGACAATATTTCTAGCTCATTGATGGGATTCGAAGTGACTTTTTATTTTTTTGCTTACCTTAGCTTTGTGATTTATTTTTCCAATGGCAGAGATATTTTATCATCATAGAACACATGCACCTGCCAAGAAAATAACTTTCCTTTGGAAAACTTAAGTCATTTATTTCAAGAATCATTGGGTGCTAATGAGGTTATCATAGACATATAGTTTACATTGTTAGTGAGGTTCTCTTAGGCAGGTCTAAATCAAAATAGGGTGAGCCAATAGCAAGAACATGGAACCAACCAGCTGCACATCCAAAGAGAACTGGATAAAAAATGTGGCACGTATACATGATGGAATATTATACAACCATAAAGAAGAGCAAAATCATGAACTTCAAAGCAACTTGGATGGATATAGAGTCTATAATAATGAGTGATCTTTCACAGAAAAAAAGAGCTGAGTATCACATGTTCTCACTCATAGGTGGACCTTGAACAATTATTGTAATGCTATAAAAAAAGAATTGGCAGTAGCAGAAAACTACTGGGGGCGGGGGGGGGAGGCAGGATTGGCAGTAGTGGGATTCTGTCTGGGGAAGAGGGGCACATCTCATTTACAAGGATAACTGCAAATGAACATTTGTATACCTAACCCTGAATTGTACCCCACATCTTAAAAATACAAAAAATTAAAAAACAAAACAAAAAACATAATAGAGTGAGCATTCAGATATTTTTCTTATTCATGCATGACCGTCACTCGATTGACCAGGCGTATCACACCTGAACACCTTGCGGGTTGGAATGTGAAACTACCAGTGAGGTAAATCACAAGAAGAATAGGGAATTACTCAAAACATAAATATGTTGTTCTAAGTAAGCCCCAATCTACTTAGACAGTAACTTTCATTATTTAGAAGGTCCTTGTGACCTTAAAATGTTGAGAAGTTGTTCTAAACTTGTGACCAGATACTGCAGCCCTCCACTCTTAGCTCATGGTTTAATTGTTGTGGTAAAAGTATACAAAGCTTCTGGTCAAAGGGAAGCACGTGCCCTTTCTCTTAAGGCACCCGTGCTTTTCCTTGAGCCTGCTCTTTTTTTCCTAGTAGATTCTTTCTTAACTATATTTTGGGTTTGCACCGAAATTCTTTTCTGTGGCAAAATCAAGAATCCACAAAGCGTCTACACCACACCCCACCTGGCATAATCTCTAGTCCCCAAACATGGGTCATGAGCTCACCAATTGCCGCCAACTTGTGGATTTGTGAATAAAGTTGCAGCTCTTCAGTCTCCTCTCAGTCTCTGTTTCCACTTTCACTCCTCTTCCACTGGGGGGGGGGTCACCTATGGAGTCTCTACCATCCTTGTGTTTCCATTCCCTCCAGCCTGGCAACTGGTCCTGCCCAATCAGCGGTTAGTGGAAGTGTGAAGGGGCTTGACCCGTGCACCATGCAGATTTGGGACAGGAGTGATCCATCCTGACAAAAGGCACAAAGGAGATGGAAAAAGCCAAGCTTCATTCTGAGTAGTGACTGGAGGCCCCTTTCATCTTTTATCTCTTGTTCATGCTTTCCTAGCAGGAGAGGGGAGGAAAGGTTTCCACCTGGCAAGAGGGTGAAATGTTTTCTCTGGTGTTTGATCAGGCAAATCATTCCTATTTTTATATAGTGGCAGTCAGATTATTTGGAAGTAAGTTGGTCTCTAAAGTTTTATGCCTTGTGTAGGATTGATTATAATAACTGAAAGGAGGGATGCCGAGAAACTTAGAATTAATTTAGCTCACATTTTGCCTCTGCATAGCTATTTTTGCTTAGCTTGACATGCTTTGAATCTAGCACAGGTAGAATATAGATAGATACATCTCCAATAGTCAGGTTTTAGGAAGTATTCCGACACTTTACTACAAGACAAGCTGGCAGCCTACCCCACCCCTTGGCAAATCTTCATCAGATGCAAGATCAGGACAAGTCAACCTTTCACTTTATGGTTTAGCATAATAATCTCTAAGAAACTTTCAGGTTCCTTGTTGAAGGTGGAAGGTCAAAGATCACCCCATAGCAGGCCAAAGCCATATAAATGATAAGACCACCTTTTTGCTAAGGAGTTTGTGGATTGGAAACATCTCTTGCAGGAAAAAACCCTCCCCTTGTTTCCTCACATCTAGTCTACCAGCCGAGGTCATGTGATGCTAATGTCTGGCGATGTCAGGATCTAAGACTCATGTGGCTACAATCAACACCAAAGACCACAGTCCTGCACATTCCTTTTGGCCCAGACCCCTCTGGGCCCAAACGCTCCTTCATCCATAAGACCTGAGTTAACCGAATTAGCCCTTTGTGACCTACATGACACAGACAGACCCCTCATCATGGCAGCAATCATGTGACTAACCCACCCATCTGCCCACTGTCCTTCACCTGATTTCAATACCTATGCTTAACTGCCTCTTCATATGATGTGGAGCAGACTACTACCCAATCATCTTAATGTTCCTTCCTCATCAAAGGGAAGGATTAAAAGGACTCAAACATGAGCATCCAGCCACCACTGTGGCCACTCCTCACTAAGCTATGGTGTGGCCATGTGCTATTTGAGCTATGGCTGGGCCATGTTTCCCGGTTTTGTCTCCCTCCCCTACTTTGAGAATCTCCTCTCTCTCTTTCTAATAATTTACTTTCTGAATAAACTACATTTTCTAGTCTAACTTCTGTGCATTTCTTTGCATCTTTCATGTGGCATTGGATCACACCCCAGACACCCACAGCCCCAGTGGCCCTGACCTAACATTCTGGAGGTCCCGTTGGAAGTGTGACCCTAACAATAATTATTAGTCCTTGTGAAACTATTGGATTTTTTAAGCATATAGAATTTGAGAATATCTGTGAGGGCTTTCTTATGCTTATGTTTCACTAATAAATTGCCCAAATGAACAAAGACATAGCCACTGACATAAGAATAGAACTGTAAGAAAGATCATGGAAAAAGAGGCATTTCTTATATATAACCATGGATATTTTTGAACTTCTACTTTGGCTTAGGTATCCTGCTAACTTGCAGGAAAAATCTGCCTGTGACATTCTAATTCACTTCTTCAAGCAGGCATTCTGGGAACTAGATAGCAGAAAACTATTTTGCAGCTAGCACACAAACTTTGCACTCTACAACTTTACCATATATGCTAAATGGGCATAAAGTTTATACCCAACACTAGAAACAAATCTCTTCAGGAAATAATAAGCACCTATAGTTAACATTATTAATAGATAATATCACTGTTTACTATGTGAAGTTTGCTGAAAAGATTTTTGGGGGGGTGAGGGGGTGGTGTATCTGGTTCGCTTACAGTGCCTGGCTAACATCTTCTGCTGGATAAATAAAGCCTTAGAGGCTGGGTGCTGTATGTGTGATTCAGTAGGGTATGGGAATTGGCCATTCCTCTCTGATTGCCCATACCTCAAGACCACTTCTCTGAAAGGGCCCAAGTCAACCTTTCTTTAATATACTCTGGTTCCTCTTAAAGTGAAATTCAGTGATATACAGAATCTGACTGCTCACAATTGGAAATGGGTGGAAATAGACCATTTAACTAAATTTAATTATCTTAAAATTTTACAATGCCTTGAATACAAAGATGACCATCCAAATGGTCTGTTCACCTTAAAGCTTATTCATTCGACCATTTCAAACAGCATGGTCGGAAAGCCTCCAGATAAAACTCATTTGCGCAAATAATTATTCACGTGCAAAAAGCAGAAAGGTATGATAGAGTTTTTAGTTCACTGTCTCCGGTCACAACGAACTCACAGGAAGTCCCGCCCAAGCAGTCACAAGGCGACCTGAGAATTGTTGACTGTCCAGGCACCATCAGTGATCCTGGGACACCTGGCGTAACTGATTGTGTTCCTTATCTTTTTTTAGAATTTTTCTTTGAGGAGCACAGTCTAGTTTAGTTCGTGTCCCAAGTCTATTTAATCTAGGGGTCAAAGGCAAAATTCAGATTTTTTCCTTGAGGAACGTGATCAGGAACATGGATAATATTCAGTGTATTCCCTCAAGCTCTCCAAAAGGTCATATTATGATTTGTGTTTTTTGAAATTGGAAAATATAGTTTCTTTATTTGTGGCTCCAGCTCTGATCTGCTCTCCTGGAACTGTGACATGGGGGTCCCAGGACCCTTGCAGGGAGGAACCCACCACCAGCCACCTGGGCCTCCTCACCCAACTGGCCTGTGAGACTCAACTGGCCAGACTGCTGTCCTATTTGCATTTTTGTGCTTTTGCTCATTTGTGTGTCTTTTCTGCAACGACTGCTGTGCAAAATTTTCTTAGGCTGTTTCTATAGAACACTCACACCTCACAGAGTACCCACCCTGACCCTCCTCGGGAGTGTGCCTGTGGAGAGTGATCTAGCCACTTGGCTGCCCAACCCTGCCTCTCCTGCCTTCTTGTTGCTGAGGCCCATGCTGTTCCCTCACTCCCCATCTGAACTGCTCTCGAAGCCAGGATGAGGGGTGGGACGAGGTGGCTGAGAAGGGCCATCCCCTCCTGGGGCAAATCTGTGCCGTGAGGAGGCTGGGCTTGCTCCGTACCACCAGTCCTCATCTGAGTTCCACTTCAGCCAGAGTTGGGTGGAATGCAGCCCGCTTCTGCCTTCTCTTGGGTGTCCCGAGTGAAAAGAATACATGACCAAACAAAGCAAAACAACAACATTTTATAACACTTTGAATTGGGAATTTTCCATGTGCTCAAGTGAAGTCCTATGGCAGTAAGGTCATGCCTCTTCACTCGCAAGTTGCCTGTGGAAGACTGCTGTTAGGAGAACAGGGCAGGCTTTTGTGGATGGACAGACCCCCGCTGGCAGAGCTAAATATGCTCCTTCCTGGCCCTTTGGGGGAACCATTTCCAGCTTCAGGCTGGAGGGTTTTTCTGGCAGGATGTTGGGAGCTGGGTGAGGTCCTTCTGTCAGGGCAGGTTCATCTTCTGCAGCTGTGCCTGTGAAGTGGGGGTGCCATGGCACCTCCTGTGGGGGTGGTGATCCCCAGGGTGCCACGTGACGGGTGCCTGCCTCACGATCACTTGTCTCACCAGCAGAGGTTTCAGGGCCTGATCCTGGCAGGAGGAGCAGTTGGTCTCCAGCAGCGAGGCCCCTGGAACCGAGTGGCAAGGCATTCGAAGGGGGGCCCATGCTCTAGGACAAGGATGATGCAGGGCTGGCATCCTTGTCCACATTCTGGTAGGGTTCCAGATGCCACAGGTGCTATCCGGACGTTGGAGCCGATGGCTGTCATAAGCATGATCTCCAGCTCTTGAGTGTCCCTGCAGTGTGTCCCTGATAGCCGAGAACGTGCTGGGCCTCACTAGACGGCAAGGATTGGGCCAGGAACACTTAAGTTCCCAGAGTGGCTGTGTGGCCCAGGAGCAGCCAGGGAATCTCAGGCAGTGTGACTGCGGCACATGGAGATGGCTCTGGATGTCTAGCCCTGGACTCTGGGTGGCAGCCCGAGTTTGGGAGGGGGATACCCATGCTGCGGAGGGAGAGACCCGGGCACAGGACTCTTGGGGTTTCAGGAGTGGTGAGGAGGCTAGGGCTGGCCTTTAGAAACTTTGGGTGAGATGGGCCGCTGCAGGCTTGAGTACAGCAGGCTCGGTGGCTCCGGTGGCTCCAGTGGCTGTGTGAGGTGGATAGACTCATAGGCCCCAGCCACTGCAGATGCCGAATGGGTGGGTCTGGCCTACTGAGATGGGGGCTCCAGCTCAGTGGACAGGTCATAGCTGTAGGACAAAGCAAAAACTGTGAGGCTACCAGAAGACATATCCCAAGTCACCCTCCCCGGCTGCCCAGATGGTGTCATGGTGCCCCGGCACTCACCGTGCAACTGGGCCACAGGCTTTCGGCAGCAGGCCTCAAGAAAGAGTCTCCTTTCACCCTCTGCCAGTCTGCTAGGCTCTTACCTCTCAGTCTCACTGAGCCATTCCTCTGAGTTAAACCAGACCTGAAATTGCTCCTCAGGCCGAAGATGGTAGTTTTCTGCAGCCACCTGGAACAGCTGTATCTTCTGCAGCACTTTGATCTCCTGGGGAGAGAGGAAGAAGAGGAAGTTGACAGGGCCTGGGTAGAAGGCACGCCCTGTCAGGATGGATGGGACGGGAGAGGGAGGGAACAGGGGTCGCTCTCTGAGGCTTTTGTCTGAAGGGTCCTCCTCCTCCCCTCCAATCTAAGGCAGCACTGAATTGTTCTCAGAGTTGGGTATGAAGAGCCCATCCTGCAGGGTCTGGTCCCTGTATTCAGTCCCCTCCCCACACTCTCCACGGGGATGGGTACCCTCCTTCTCTGTGTATCAAACCTCTGTGATAAATCTCAGATGCAGGAGATAGCGCCAGGGAGTGCCCTCCCAAGGGGTGTCCCTCGCTTCCC
>CAUYQG010142056.1:0-15994 GCA_963574415.1 Tarsius wallacei
GTCCCCAAAGGACACCTGAAAACATATAATATGTATATCATTATCCATTATAACAGAAAATAGAAATTTTCATGTTAGTGTACCTATCAGGATGAACCAGGTCAAAGAAAAAAAAAATCCCCTAAAAGTGCCCTGAAAACTACAAGCAGCATAACTAGACATTTACAACTGATGATTTGAGGAGAGAGCTGGGAGTGGGAAACTCCCAGGGTGCACTCTTCCAAATATTTCTGGGCCATAACATGGAAGAGAAGCACACTTTCAGGGTATTCTTCCACAGAGCAAAGATAGCACCAAGCTCTGTAAGTCACTGAGAAGTAAATTTCAACTTGGCCAAAGACAGAATTGCATGGATAATAGACTTCCATACATATGGAATTGCTGTCTCAGGGAATGGTGAGTTTACCATTTAAACTGAAGGATGAGAACTTGCTGGAGACACTGGGATAAGGAATCCAGCATTTTATGGTAAATTGGTTTCTCAGTGGATAAGGGACTGGCCCATTTATAGGGCCCCATGGAATAAATGAATAAAAATCTTTAAAAACTCATGAAACAAGATGCAGGCAATTAAACTTACCATAACTTTTCTCAAAAACCTTTATGTTTGCTTTGGGGATAATAATTGGAGCATCAACTTGGAGGTCTTGTTGGGGGGTGGTGCTCACACTGGATGGACCACATCCAGTAACAACAGATGGTCACTGAACTGCCTTCAGAAAGAACGGGCTGAGCTGACTGCAGGACTTCTGCTTTGCTAAGTGGCATTTGCAAATTGGGATCCTGCTGCCTGAAGGCATCCCTCTATTCAGTGCAACTCTCAGGTTCTCACCTGAATCAATGCTAATCAAATATTAGAGTGTATCATTCTAGGTAGGTGCTAAATCAGCTGCTTGGACACCTCTGTGTCTTGGGTGGCTTGGCCTTTGCTCAGAGTTCAACAGTTCATGGTAGAAATAGAACATTGGACTCCAGCTGTTAAGTTACCTGTGTCCCCAAAACTTTTTTTGTGTCACATTTGGTAATGGAAAAATAACAGAATTAAAATGGTTTCATAATTATAATTTTTAAAAACACATATAGGTCAGTGATCAATGAAATAAAGATGAGCATTGCTGCTATGAATCATTAAATGCTCTGGAAGTCATTGGTTGTTCACTTCCCTGAATATATCTGCTCACCTGGAAACAGCAGTGTTTTAGCCACACCCACTGTGGCTACCTGAATGGGTGATTATGTGTTGCCCTTTTCAGCATCAGGCAACATTGGTGACCCGGCTGCTTTTGGGCATTCTACATAAAATATCAAATAATAGATGAGGTTCCATTGTATGGACCAAAATGGCTTGAGGCATAAGTAAGATACAGCCAGATAATTCTCATTCCTTTTATTTTACAAAGATATACAACTGAAGAATCAGGCTGGGACAGATCAAATCTTTCTAAAAAATGCCTTGTTGGCTGGGCTTGGTGGCTCAGCCTGTGATCCCAGCATTTTGGGAGGCCGAGGTGAGTGGATTGCCTGAGCCCATGGGTTCCAGACCAGCCTGGGAAACTTGATGAGACCTCGTCTTTACAATAGATCAAAAATTAGCTGGGTGTGGTCACGCATGCTTGTAGTTCTGGCTACTTGGAAGGCTGAGAAGCAGAAAGATCACCAGAGCCCAGCAAATTGAGGTTGCAGTGGCCATGGCGTGCCGCTGCACTCCATCCTGGGCAACAGAGTGAGACTCCAACTCAAAGATAGAATAGAGTAAGATAAAATAAAAATAAAAATGCCTTGACGTGTTACTGACAGCATCTCAACCACACGTAATTAATCAAGCTGAGTGGAGTCCTTGTTGACTTTCCTCCTCCTCAATAATTCATTGGTATTATGTGGACGTGACTGGAATCTATAAATAATACTTGTGATTCAGTTCATTCAAAGATCCATATTTATGGCATCATTTCACGATGTGCAAAAATCAAAACAGCTGCAAAAATAATTAAACGATTGGAAGTTTCTATTGTGACTTGTTAATCTCCCCATCCCATGGGTCCTGGCAAGTATGCCAGATATTAATGAGAATAAGGCTCATGTTCGTGAAAAGGATCTGGAATGTTATATCCTCTTTCAGGAGTTGTGTGGTTTTTACATTATTCACATCCATCTTAATTCAAGTTGTGTCTATCTGTTGGGTCTTCCTCAAGTTTCTCTGTTTTAAGAGTGACACCCTACTACTGGCATATAAATGCAACACTTAATCTGTAGGGTTTTCATCCATAGTGATTTTACTGACATTTTCCTTTTACGTGGGAATGACTTCACGATTGAATAGTATGTGTAGAATTGCTGACGTAGAAGGGAGGGCATCCCACTGGTAGGGTGCAGGAGTGTGAGCTCAGGACACCCCATTCAATTGGGAGTCAAGTGGTGACGGTTCTCCCAGCTTTGCCCCTGACAGCTTCACTCCAGGCAGGTCGACGGATCATCCCTGTGTGGGATTTACCTGTTTATCCAACAGATACATATGGTGTGCTGACCACGCAGCAAGGATACAACTGTAAGCAGAATGGACGAGAATCCTTGGATCTGTGGATTAGTTGATTGGGGGCAGATGATTACCTCAATACCATATCCTAAGGCAACAGATATGACCTTAAATATTATATTGATGAGAGACAATAAGCCAATACATAAATAGATGATAAACAAACCCTAGCTAATCAGATAGTGATAAGGTCAA
Organism: Tarsius wallacei; assembly: GCA_963574415.1. Taxonomy (NCBI): domain Eukaryota; kingdom Metazoa; phylum Chordata; class Mammalia; order Primates; family Tarsiidae; genus Tarsius; species Tarsius wallacei. Next base: position 2,729 of record CAUYQG010142056.1, read on the forward strand.
TGAAAAAATAAAGCAGGGAAATGGAGAGCTTCAGGAGGGTAGGAAGATGTGGAAAGGGTGTAAGTTTAACCGTGGTGTTTAGGAAAACCTTGCTGGGAAGGTTGCACTTGTACTCAAGGATACAGGAGTCTAGGAGGTGAGGGAGAACTTGACACTCAGAGTGTCATGATGAGATTGGTCCTGTAAGCAGATGCTGTTGTCAAGTGTGATGGGCTGGGCACAGTGGCCTACACCTGTAATTCCAACAGTTTGGGAGGCTGTGGCAGGAGGATTGTTTGAGCTGGAGTTCGAGACCAGCCTGGGCAATATAACAAGACCTCGTCTCTATGAAAAAATAAAAAAATTAGTTGGGTGTGGTAGTGCATGCCTTAGTCCCAGATAATCAGGAGGCTGAGGTGGGAGGATGACCTGAGCTCAGGACATCAAGGCTACAGTGAACTATGATCACAACACTGCACTCCAATCTGGACAACAGAGTGGGACCCCCCCCCCGACTCAAAAAAGGGGAGTATGGGAGTCAGGGGGCATAGGCATGAGGGACAGATGGAGGGTCTTATCGGGAGCCTGCAGAGCTTGGAGTTCCCTCTCAGCGCCTAACATCTGTGTAGTCAATGAGGATGCTGGGAAAGTTGTCAATTCATTTTTTTTTTGGCAAACATTTATTGGCACCTACAGTGTGTCAGGTGCATTTGCTGGAGGCTGGGGATGTGAAAGAGAACACAGCGCCGCCCTCGAGGGACTCGGCATAACAGGGACCGGACTGGAACACAGTCAAATTGCCGGACAAAACAATCTATTTACATGGTGCAGGGGTAACTCAGGGAAGGAGGTGGGATTCTGTTCATCCAGCATTGTTAGGGAAGGCCACTGGCAGGGAGGAGGCAACAGCTGAAATGAACTTTGGAGGAAGAAGAAAAGTTTGCTGGGTAAAGAAGGTGGGGAACAAAGGGCGTTTCGGGTAGAGTAACAGCCTAGATTCACCATATACCAGAGAAGCTCCAGCAAGTTTAATTTTACAGAACATAAGATGGGAGAGAGATCTATAAATGGACTTGAAGGAGTTTTAGGAAGTGATATTGGCTGTATTTTGTGATTCACTGCAGATGATTGGTGAGATTGGGTGTGGAGGAAGCTTCTGGGCTTGGAGACTTGGGTCGGTGGTATTCCCACCAAGAACACAGTGTGTATGAAAGCAGGAGTGGTGGTGGTGGTGGGTAAGGGGTTAATATTGAGATAATTTCTTACTCTGGCTCAAGAAGTGGATGATAGTCATTTTCCTCTAAGTGGAAATAAAAACAGCTTTCCTTCTGTAGGGGATGACATGATTTATACTTTTGCTCATTGGTGTTCTGGTAAACAGAATCCCTGACGAAGCAAAAAAACCAAATCAACAACACACCATCCTTTGTAGCATTTGCTGATTTCTGTGGTGTAAACACTCCTACCATATTTCAAGCTAATAATAGTTCAACTATCAACTCACACGCCACTGTGTTTCATCCCTTGACAAGTGTGGGCTGAGGTTCCCCTGAGAGCGAGGCATGCAGCTCTGTGCTGGCAAAGTCCTGTTTGCTTCCCCATAGCTACCTGCCATGCCCCTCCATTCCAGCTCTTCCCTGGAGGTTAGTCTCAACAATGGCTACTTTCTAGTTTCCTCTTGTGTGCAGTCAATGGGAGCCACCAACAGGAGATCAATGTGTTGGAAGATAGGCAGTTTGGGTCTGATCCCCTGGTCTCCCTTCTGCCAAGTTACGTGGGTTGGCTGCAAATCCCACTACAAAAGGCCATGACTCCCATCAAGTAGGCTTGCCCATTCTTTTCCAGAAACTTCCCTCTCCCTTGTCTCTTAAACCTAGAGTGCTAACAGCTTCCCGTCCCAACCTACCACGCCACCCCTCGTTGGTTTTTCTAAACCCCGCCTGTACCTCTGTCAGTAGCCCTTTCACTAAACGCTCTGCAGTGGTCCAACTTCAGTGGGTCATCTCTGTCCTGCCGGAACTAGAACTATCCTAAATAGAGAAAAAAACACAGTCTTGGTTACTAGAGTTTCAGACCAATGTAACCAAAGATACCCTGACTTCTTCCATGATTTCTCTTCTGATGTGAGACAATGACAAACGTAAATGAACATTCACTTGCAAGGTTTTCCATCCCCATGTCAAGTGGAGTTGGGAACCAAAAAAGCCTCTTTCCTGCCTCTCTCATACCCCTAAGCCTCTTCTAAGGTCTCTTGAGGTCACCAGAATGTGCTGGCCATGGAAGCCGATGCTGTTGGCCCACCCTGGGAAGAGCAAGCCATCTGTTGTTTTCCAGCAGTGCTGATGAATTCCTGCTCCCGTGTCATCTGTGAATTCGCGTTCCTGTGTTATCTGTTTGCTCATCCTTGTGTGAAGAGGCCAGATAGGCAAGTTGTTTTGGAGCACTGAGCTGGAGTCACAGTATTTGGCTATGAGATTGCCTCTGTAGGTTTTTGTTTCCTCACAGTGGAAAAGGAGGAAATGGGGGCAGATTATCTTGTGAGAGATTATCTCGTATGACTAACAGTCTATTCATGACTAAGTGAGGTCAGCAGCTCTGGGAGCTGCCTGTGACTGTGACTTGGTGAGCCTTGTGCACTAAACAGCTCAGCTTAACAAAGACACATTTAGGAAAGTATTTTTTAAAATAATTGTGTGAGTCTTGTCAATGAATACTACCTCTAACTCAGTTGCCTGCCTCTGACAGCACGACGTGTCAAAGAAAAGTATATTAGTTACCACTTGCTGTGTAACAGATTACCTACCAGCTTAAAACAACATATATCTGTTATTGCACAATTTCTGTGGGTCAGGAATCTGGGACTGCTTAACTGGGTCCTCTGCTTCAGGGTCTGTCACAGGGGTATAATAAAGGTGTTGGCAGGGTTGGGATCTTATCTGATGACTTGACTGGGAAAGCCTCCACTAAGGACAATTGAACTGAGGATCTTAGTTCCTACCTGGCTGTTCCTTGCCATGTGGGCCTCCCCAAGATGACAACTTGCTTCATCAAAGCTGGTAAGGAAGAGAGTCTGTCAATAAGACATAGGTCACAATCTCACATAGTCAAATATCAGAAGTGACATCCATTACCTTTTATGGGTTGGAAGCAAGTCACTAAGTCTGGTCCACACTCCAGAGAAGGAGATTACACAGGGCATAAATACCAAGAGGCAGAGATCATTGGGGACCATCTTAGGGCCTGCTTGTTTTGTTTTGTTTTGTTTTGTTTTTTTGAGTTGGAGTCTCACTCCGTCGCCAAGGCTGGAGTACAGTGGCACACTCATGGCCACCCCAGTGTCAACCCACTGGGCTCCAGTGATCCTTCCTCCTCATCCTTCCTTCCAAGTTAGCCAGAACTACAGGCGTGCACTACCATGCCCAGGTAATTTTTGATTTATCGTAAAGATGAGGTCTTAACAAGTTGCCCAGGCTGATCTCAAACCTGTGGGCTCAGACAATCTAATCATCTCAGCCTCCCAAAGTACTGGGATTACAGGCTGAGCCACCAAGCCTGGCCAGGGTTTGCCTGTTACAGACTCTTTTTTTGCATGAAAAAATAGTTTGAAATCCTAAGCGCTCTTAATATGTTTAAAGGTTGGTTTATTTGCCAGAAGTGAAAAGTGTGACACCTAAATGCAATAATGGGATTCTGAATAAAGATCCTTGCCATTCAAATAGGGTCCTTGGTTAAGTTGAAGGTAAGTATCAATGCTAATTTCCTGGTTTTAATAAATATACTACAGTTATGGAAGATGTTTACCTTGGGGAAGTCTGAATGAAAAGTGTATGGAAATGTTCTATACTATTTTCATAACTTTTCTGTAAGTCTAAAAGTAGTTTAAAAGAAAAAGTTATTTATAAAACTTAAAAATCCATTAACCATATTATCCTGCTTTGTGGCTATTGTTTATTCAGTAATCTTAACTTTATGTCCTTATCAAAACTTTTTTCACAGATAAAATCTTCACATTTGTAGATACATTATAACACAGTTTTGGGTAGGTAAATTCTCTAAAAATTGTATAAGTAAACTGTACAATTTTTTGGTAGATAAATCATTTCAGAACATCCTTCCTAGTGAAGATATCATAAAAACCTCATTATCTCTATGTAGTAGCATTATTTATATAGTTGCCGCATGTTTCAACAAATAATTATAGAGCTGGTATGAGAGGTTTTGGCCTTAACTTTAGTTGAAATGTGCTAAGGACTTGTGCACAGCACCCCAAAATTTATGAAAATGTTCTTCATAAAAGCACTTCACACATCAACTTAAAATAATTGCCATTCCTAAAATAGCATTCTGATAGCCCAAGTGGACTCCTTGCTTGCAACTGAGCACTGTTTCTCAGTTGTCCGTCTGCTTGTTGCTTGGATGTAGGCACAGATACCAAAATAGAGTGGCCTACCTCACCATACTGTGCCGTGTGATGAAAAGCGACATACTTCCACTCTTCGTGGGCAGCTACATTTCATGCAGTGCAAGACAAAATGGCTCCTCGTCGCGCCCACTCTTTGAACAGGCTGCTGGTTATTAATTCTCTGTCACTCTTTCACATGTCTTGGCCCAGGAGTTTAAAGCGTATGGGTCTCGGTTGGTTACACCTCTGAAGAGAGCTGTTTGGAAACACTCTCGACATTTTTCTTAGGCCTTGTTTTTAGAAAGGAGGGCCTGATGATATTTTAATGTCTGTATATATTCCCAGAACGCATCTCGAGAAAAATGTTTGTGACCTTTTGGAATTTAGCAAAACTGGTGGGAGTATCAGTGCCCTTCTGAGAAGCATTACCTTAAAGAATGAATTTTGATTTACAGAATGTTGGTGTAAAATGACCGTGAAAAATGGTCCGGACTCCAGCTCTTCCGAGCTTTTCAAGTGAGGAAACCGAGTCTTGGCATAAGTGAACTATTGGCCCAAGATCAGACAGTGGAGGAGAGGCCATGTGAGAGTTGGGGATGACAGACGTAGGTTTTCCTGCAGAAAAATGATCAGGGTAAGAGTCAATGATAATGAGTCAGTTCTGAGTTAAACACTTAACTTCAGAGCATTCAGAGTCTGTTGGGCCCCTGCGTGAGACTTCATTGCTGTTGCCCTAGCAGATTCTGAGAAAATACATGGAATAATTTTAAAAATAGGTGAGATCATAAGTGAGGAAAAGTCCAAGAACCACTCGGGAGAGTTGGGTCCTGGAGTGTCGTTCAGCTTTGCAGGGGTCCTCCCCATCTTCCAAAAATGTTGGATGACTCTTCCCCCTCACCTTTAAATGGTATCTGGAATTTCATCATTTAGAGATTCCCTTGACATAGTAAGCAGTCTCCTTCTAATGATGCAAAAATCCCTGGGAGGGTTAAATATCCATCTATTATTATATATTAGTGTGTGTGCGTGTGTGTGTGTTTTCATCTCTTTTTTTATTTGAAAGCCTAATTGAGCTCAGCTACAATTGGGATTGTAATTTATTATTATTATTATTATATTTTTTTTTTAGTGCTGTTAACAATTTATTGTAGCTCCTTCCAACCTTTTGTCTGCAGGTGTGGGAGTATATACAGTTTTTTTAATAGTTGTCCTTATTTTAATGGCTTTAAGGGTACACATGATTTTTAGGTTACACGGCTGCTCTGTACAGTGATGAAGAAGTCTGGGCTGGACATGTACCCATCACTCCTGCTAGTGTACATTGTACCAGACAGGTGATCTTTCATCCCTTCCCCTTTCTCCTCCTCCCCATTCTGAGCCTCCAATGTCCTTTATGCCATTCTGTATTCTTTATGTACAAACAGACATCTCTCAAAATGAGTGCAGTTTCGATTGTAGGGAGGGAAGAATGTGTTTTGAAGTACTCTAGTAGAAGTAACTGTCTGGTTGAGTTGTGGCGTCGGGTGGTCAGGATGGCATCAGGACCTTGAGACCCTGGGCAGGGACTAGGAGACAAAAGAGGAATGTCAAAGACAAGACTGTTTTATTTTACAGCTTTCCGATGGGCAGACTCACACCTGGAAAAGAAAGCAGAAACGCCTTTACCCTTTACTTGTGTTCCTTGGCCCCTTGGACAGATACTGATTCGTTCCAGGTTTCCTAGGCTTTTGCAGAATGAAGGATAATCCCAACCACCATGTATATGGTTGTGCCACTGCCATGTGCATAACAAGTTTTACCCTGTCCTTGAGTTGTGCTTTGGAAACATCCATAATGTTGGAACTTACTTGGAGTACAGTGATTAATAGAATGGGCCCTTGGTTCAATCTGCCTAAGCTCTAATCCTGCTCTGACACTCATTACCTCAGAGAACTTGAACAAATTTTTTATTTTTGTTTTTTTGTGCTTCAGTTCCGTAACTTTTGTTTTAGGGATGATAGTTATGGTACCAATCACACAGGGCTGTCGTGAGACCTAAGTGAGGCAATACATGTATAGCCCTTAGAGCAGTGCCTGGCAAAGGACAAGGAATTATGTAGTAATTTTATGTTCTCCAAATTCCTTAAATGTGCTCTAGTCTTATTTGAAAAAATCTAGTCTCTAACCCTTGGACAGATACTGATTCGTTCCAGGTTTCCTAGGCTTTTGCAGAATGAAGGACAATCCCAACCACCATGTATATGGTTGTGCCACTGCCATGTGCATAACAAGTTTTACCCTGTCCTTGAGTTGTGCTTTGCAAACATCCATAATGTTGGAACTTACTTGGAGTACAGTGATTAATAGAATGGGCCCTTGGGAATAAGATTTAGGACAGGAAATATTTTTAAACAATATTATTTAAGTGATACTTTCTTAGTCCTATAAATCTCTAATATATTTCCCAAACAGCATTCACGTGTCTTCTTTATGCCAAGGTACTTATCTGGACGAATTCATACTTTTTGTCCTAAAGTTAATTCTTCCAAATGCAAAACCTCTCTTTCCACATCGTCACTATCAAATTTAGTTACACATTAAATTTATGTAGATAATTATGTGAATATCAGGATGCTAAAAGATACAGTTTTAGGGTGACATTCTGAAAGGATGGTTAAAAACATTTTTTTAGTTGAATGGAGTTGTTGTGGTCTCCTTTTCCATTTTTATGCATGACAAGATCTTTCCTCTAATATTTTCTTTTTCACACCCTATTAGTTGCGTTTTACCTCAATGGCTAGCACATCCCCTTATGCTTCTGGAGTTTGTAGGAATATGCATGAGGTATTGTAAACATGATTGTTTGATCAAGGGAGTTTTAAAAGCCTAGTTATTTGATCCTTATATGAGATTAGACAATATGAGAGAATAGGTCGAGTGTGGGCTGAAACTTAAAACACCGGAACTAGGTGGTATCTCAATGTGGTTTTGATTTGCATTTCTCTGATAACTAGTGAGGCTGAGCATTTTTTCATATATCTGTTGGCTACTCGTGTATCTTCTTTTAAGAAGTATGTGTTCATGTCCTTTGACCATTTTAAAAATAGGGCTGTTTGTTTTTTTCCTTTCAGTTTGTTTGAGTTCCTTGTAAATTCTGGATGTTAAACCTTTGTCAGATACACAATTAGCAAATATTTTTCCCCACCACCTAACTCCAATAAGGATGACCATCATTAAAAAAATCAAAAAACAACAGAAGCTGGCACAGGTGTGGAGAAAAGGGAACATTTCTATACTGTTGGTGGGAATGCAAACTAATCCAACCTCTATGGAAAATTGTGTGGCAATTGTAAAAGGAAATAGAAATTGACCTTTCATATGATTCAGCAATCCCTTTCTGGGAATATACCTGGAGGAACATAAATCATTCTACAAAAAAGACACCTGCACACACATGTTTATTGTTGCACCATTTACAATAGCAAAAACATGGAAGCAACCCTACTGCCCATCGAAAGCGGACTGGATAAAGAAAATGTGGTACATATATACAATGGAGTATTAACACAGTCATAAAGAAGGACAATATCATGGACTTTGCAGCAAGTTGAATGAAGTTGGAGACAATCATACTTAGTGCTCTATCACAGAAACAAAGAACTGAATATCACATGTTCTCACTCATAAGTTGGACCTGAACATTAATCACAATGGCACAAGAGAGGGATCGGCAGTTGTGGGACACTGCCGGGGTGGTGGTGGGGGGGAGGGGGACATGCACATAACAACACAAAGGGTACCTGGTCCCAAACCAGAGGAAGTAAGGTCAATTGGAGGCCCAAACTTCACCTGCATGTAGATTACTGATGTACTCAATTATGACTTGTACCTCACACCTTTATGATAAAATAAAATAATATATATATTTACAAAATAAAATAATATATATTTATATAAAATAAAATAATATATATATATCTTCTATTTTCTGCAAGACGATATATATATACATAAACACCTGTACTCCATTCCTGCTTCTGCCGTTGGGTGACCTTGAGTCTGTCCTAGAATCTCTCTACACTGTCTCAGATGAAGGCTTTGAGTAACAACTTTTAAGTTTTCTCACAGATATTGTAGGATTCTGCGACATAGTATTGACTTTACATTTGTGAGGTGTCTGCTTGTATTGGACTGACATGCATATTTTCCTTCTCAGTTTTCTTAAAACAATCTGAAATGCCTTTACCAGGTGACCAGCCATGATGAGAGCTGCAGCCTATGGCTGTAAAGTAGAGAGAGCTGGCTAGGTCTGCAAGGAAACAAGTTCATGGCCTTGGCCTGATCGGCACCCTGGTCTCCACCCCCAGAGCTGTGATTCAGGGGTGGTGGATGCATGTCAAGTAAAGAAGGACAAACTCGAAGGGCATCATTACTCTTACCACTAATGGGCAACTCTTTGCATTTTTCTGTTTTGCAGAAGACACAAGAGATCTGAAAAGATAAATAACCTAACAAGGTCTTCACAGTTGCCACTTGTCTGTATAATGTTTCTTTTTCAGGGAGGCTGGGAACATTAAGAAACAGCTTACTCTCTGGCATAGAGATACCTGTCTGAGAGACAGTCCAAATTTCTCAAAAAAAAAAAAAAAAAAAGATAAAAATGCGAGGATAACTGATTTGTGACCTACTTCTTCTGCCTTTGCAATTGGGGGCTTCATTGCCACATACATTTTCCCTTATTGATATTAAATAAAGCTCTTTTTGGCTAACCAGTATGTTCTAGCACAGAACATTTAAAAAAATTATTTGAGGTAAATGCCTCTACAAGAAGAAGTCAGATGATATGTCTAGAACTAGCTTAGTCCCCTAGAATCAAGGCTACAGAGTGGCTGAAATCATCATAGCCCTAAAGGTAGAAATTGAAGTCATTGATTTCAATTAAATTACGATATCATCCCAGCAGCGGTGGCCAACTTTTCTCTGACTTCGTTATGATTTTATAAAGACATTAATTTCCACTTTTCTCTTTTCTTCTAGTCATGGACTCCTGCCCTGTAGGTCCTTCTGTGAGGCCGCAAAGGAAGGCTGTGAGTCAGTCCTGGGCATGGTGAATTACTCCTGGCCCAATTTCCTCAAGTGCTCCCAGTTTAGAAACCAATCCGAAAGCAGCAACGCCAGCCGGGTTTGCTTCTCACCACAGCAGGAAAAAGCAAAGCAATGTAGGTGTTTGAGTTTCATTTCATTTTAAAAAGCTTTTATAGGAGTATACCTTTTATGCAAACATAAGTACAAATAATAAATGTACAATGCAATACATTTGAACATCACCAGACCTGTGTAACCAGTACCCAGACCAAGACATAGAGCATAGACAGCATTCCCAGAAATGCCCATAAGGCCACTGTCACTTCTCACCTTCCCCAAAGAAACCTCTATCCTGATTTCTACCACCTTCTACACTTTTGCTTACTTTAGAACTTTGTGTAAATGGGATCTTACAGCATGTAACTTTGCTTTGCTTTGATTTCATTGCTCAGCATGATGTTTGAGAAATTTATCATATATATATATATATATATATAATTGAAGTCTCACTCTGTCGCCAGGCTGGAGTGCAGTGACACACTGCTCTTAGCCACCACAGCCTCAACCTACTGGGCTCAGGCGATCCTTCCACCTCAACCTTCCAAGTAGCTGGAACTACAGGCATGCGCCACCATGCCCAGCTCATTTTTTTATTTATTGTAGAGATGATGTCTCAGTAGGTTGCCCAGACTGGTCTCGAACCTGTGGGCTCAGGCAATTCTCTCACCTTGGCCTCCCAAAGTGCTGGGATTATGGGCATGAGCCACCAAGCCCAGCTGAAATTTATTGTATTTTCATATTGTGTTTCATTCATTCTCATTGCTGTATAGCGTTCTAATATGATGGCACTACAATGCATTTTTCCATGCCTCTGTGGATGGACATTTTCGTTGTTTCCAGTTTTCAGCTCTTATGAATAGTGGCGCTGTTTCTATTCTTGTGCATGTCTTTGATTGAATGTGGTTATGTATTTGTTCAGCAAAAAAGTTTTCTGAAATGGTTGTACCAACTTGTACTCCTGCTAGCTCTGTGTGGAAGTTGGTAGTTGTTTCTGATCCTTCCCAATCCGTGGCAATGCCAGTGTTTTTTTCACTTTGACAATTTCAGCAGGAGTAGTGTAGTATCTCTTTGTGGTTTTAAGTTGCATTTTCCTGATGAGTATGATAAAATTTTCAAAACATTTGATCATTTGAATATTTCTTTTAGTGAACAATCTGTTCAAATATTTAACCCTCCCACCTCACTCCCCCCTTTTATTTTAGTTGGAGTCTCACTCTGTGCAGTGTCACGCTCATGGCTACCACAGCCTTGACCTGCTGGGCTCAGCCTTCTAAGTAGCTGGAACTGCAGGCATACACCACCACCTCTAGCTAGTTTTTTTTTTTTAAATTGTAGAGATGTGGTCTCACCAAGTCACCCAGGATGGTCTTGGACCCCCTAGGCTCAGGCAATCCTCTAGCCTCCGCCTCCCAAAGTGCTGGGATTACAGGCATGAGCCACCACGGCCAGCTTTTAGTTCATTTTTTTATGGTCTTTTTGTCATCAATTTGTCGTTTTGTGTGAATTCTGGGTACAAGTTTCTGTAGGATATGTGTATTGTAAAGACCTCACACACTGAGGCTTGCCTTTAATTTTAATGAGTTCATATTACAAATCTTTTCTTTTGTGATGGTTTTTTGTGTCTTAAGAAATTTTTGCTTACCCCCATATCTAGAAGTTTTTCTATATATATTTCCTCTGGGAGCTTTATTGTTTTGGCATTCAGTTTTACATCTATCATAATTCTGGTATTAATTTTGTATACGGTAAAAGGTGAAAAATAGGGATTAATTTTTTCTATGTGTATATTCAATTGACTGACCACACATTCATTCATTTATTTGTTTGTTTGTTTATTTATTATTTTAAAGATGTGGGGTACAATTCAGGGTTAGGTATACAAATGTTCATTATGCAGGAACCTTTGTTGATGAGGTGTGCTCCTTACTCCCCTGGCGGATTCCCATTACTGCCAATCCCGCATCTCCCCCTCCTCTGGCAGTTTCCCGCTACTGCCAATCTTTTTCTTATAGTATTACGATAATTGTTCAAGGTCACCTTATGCACACTCCATTTATTTAGAGGACAATCCTTTCCCTCTGTACTATAATATTACTATTGTTATCAGTCAAATGATTGATTATGTCTATATCTACTATCTGACAGAATTAAGAATAGAATTAAGCCAAAACCACACTGCCTGGTTTACTATTAACTTTACTATAACTCTTTATTTTGAATATTATACATCTATTCTCTTTGTTCTTCATAAAGATTGTTTGGCTTTTTGGCCCTTTGCATTTAATGTAATTTTAAAAATCATCTTATAATTTCCATGATTGCTGTCTTTGTTTTGTTTTGTTTTACATTTGGACTACATTAAATCTATAGATCAAATTGGGGAGAATTGCTTTACAACATTGAGTCTTCCAACCTGGGAAAATGATATACTATGGTAAAATTTAATTACGTATTTTAAATGAGGTATTTTAAAATTTATCTCAATATCGTGTTAATAGGTTTAACCATAGAGATTGTGCACATCTTTGCTTAAGATTATTTGCAAGTCTCTGGTATTTTTGATGTTATTGTAGATAATATATTTTAAAATTTTTTCCTGCTTTTTTGTATCCAAGATTGATAAATCACTTAATAATTTTTATAGTTTGCCTGTAGATTCATTTGTATTTTCTAAGTACACAATCACGTCATCTACAATAATGAAAGTTTATTTCCTCCTTCCTAATCATTATGTCTTTTGTTTCTTCTATGTCAAAAAGAAACTTTTCAATATTTCACCTTTAATTATAACATTTGCTGAAGGACTTTTATGAAAACTCTTGGTAAGATTAAGGAAGCTTTTTACTATTTGTACCTTGCTAAGAATTTTTAAAAAATCATGAATAGGTTTTGAATTTCATCAAATATTTTTTCTATATCTGTTAAGATAATATATGATTTTCTTTATGTTAATTACATTTTTAAAATGCCAGCTTTATTGAGATATAGTTCACATACTATAAAATTCATATGTTTAAAGTATACAATTAGTGGTTTTAATATACTTACACAGAGTTGTGCAACCATTATAACCATCTAATCCTAGAAGATTTTTGTCACCCTAAAAAGAAGTTCCATACCCATTAGTAGCAAACTACCATTCCTCTTCTTCTCAGCCCCTGGAAACCACTCATTTACTTTCTGTTTCTATGAATTTGACTATTCTAGATATTTAACATGAATGGACTCATACAATAGGGAATATTTTGTGACTGACTTCTTTTATATAATGTTTTCAAGCTTCATACACGTTGTAGCATTGATCAGTACTTTTTAAATTGTCAATTAAGCCGGGCTCAGTGGCTCAGCCTGTAATCCCGCACCTTTGGGAGGCTGAGGTGAGTGGATTGCCTGAGCCCGTGGGTTCGAGACCCGCCTGGGCAAGCAAGACCTCATCTCTACAATAAATCAAAAATTAGCCGGGCGTGGTAGCACGCGCCTGTAGTTCCAGCTACTTGGAAGGCTGAGGTGGAAGGATCGCCAGAGCCCAGCAGGTCGAGGCTGTGGTGGCCGGGAGCGGCCACTGCACTCCAGTCTGGGTGACAAAGTGAGACTCCAACTCAAAAAAATAAAAATAAAATAAATAAATAAATAAATAAATTGTCAATTAATACTTTACTGTAAGAATATACTACATTTTTGAAAGCTCACATATTGAGGAATACTTACTTTTTGAGTATTATAAATAATGGTGTTATGAACATTCATGTACAAATTTTTGC
>CAUYQG010142059.1:0-17934 GCA_963574415.1 Tarsius wallacei
TCAAAGTTGCTGCAAAGTGCATAATTTTGTCCTTCTTTATAGCTGCATAATATTCCATCGTGTATATGTACCACTTTTTTTTAATCTAGTCCTCTTTTGAGGGGCAGTACGTTTGGTTTCATGTTTTTGCTACTGTAAATAATGCTGCAGTAAGCATGCATGCGCAGGTATCTTTCTCATAGAGTGATTTGAGTTCCTTCGGGTATATTCCTAGTAGGGGGATTGCAGGGGGGTCGATTTTTAGATCTTTTAGAAATCACCACACTGTTTTCCACAGAAACTGTACTAGTTTACACTCTCACCAACAGTGTAGAAGTGTTTCCTTTTTGCCAGACTTGTGTGTTCTTGTAAGTCATACTTCTAAACTTGCTTCAAAATTAGTGAAACTTTAAATTTATGCCACACGGTTAATTATCTGACCCAAGCTCCTTGGACAGTAACAAGAATTCATAGTCATAAAATATAGATTCTTGAAGAGAATACTAGAAACCAGATATAAACACTTGAAAAACACTGAGTTTACAGCTCAAGAACAAATTTTTTTTGTTATTCTTATTTATATCATTTGGGGAGGAGTGGGCAAACTGTCATTTTGGCCCCTTTTCCTTCTTTTTCTGCTGCATTAGTTCATTTTCACATCTCAATATTCATTCAACACATATGTATTACACATGCAATGTTCCAGGTACTGTGTTACTGAAGTACTCCTCTTTCCCAGAACACTCACAACACTTCCCTATATTCATAACTTTTTCTCTATTTTCCTCTCTATCTCCACCACCCATGATTTTGCTCCATTTCAAGGTCTTGCTTAAATTCCATTTCCCCATGAAACATTCAGTGATGCCCCAAACAGAACTAATTTTACTCTATTTCCATGAAATTTACATTTTTATTTGAGTTTATCATATTCCAAGTGTACATTCCTTTTTTAACATATATTTTCCCTTTCCAAATTGTGTACTCCTAGATGACAGGAATCATATCTTGTTCATTTCCTACAGGACCTTACATACTATCTTGTGTCCAGTAGATGTCTAATAAGTTCTTATTGAATTGTGTTAACACTGGGCCTTTTTGAAAAATGAAAAAGCAGATATATTTCTTTGTTTTTTTTCAAAGATGTATATATTCTTTTAAAAACAGTAGGTAACTGCAAAAGTTATTTTGCATCATTTGTAGACAGAATCCAAGTTGCTTCCCAATATTTGCAAAGGTTAACTTTATTTTAAAGAAGAAATTTGCCACATAAACTCCAGATAAGAAGCCTCTGCTCTTAAAGGTACCATTATTGCAATATATTGGAAAACTCCTAACAGTGTGAGTAAAGATTTCAGTCTTTTGTAAGAAAAATATTTTAGAAACAAAGTAACTTGTTTTATAAATGTCAAATAAATAAATAAACAGATAACTGTAAATAAATGCTGTTTAAAAATACGTGTAAATTAAAAGTTAAAAAAAGCATTTGAGAAACTTATCTCATTCTCGTCTTGAGCTTCCCTCATATGTCCATAAAATCCTCAAATTCAATGTATTATTTTTTCATTGTTGTTTACGAAATTAGCATCCTTATTTCTGAGTATCTGAAGAAGATTTACAAACTACAACATACCCTCTTAACCAAAAAAGATTGGCACAACGCATGACCATTAGCTTCTGTACGTATACTTTCTGTACTTCGTTATTAGGCACATGCTAATCTTACATCTTGTGCCATTAGACTTTTTTGATTTGTTAATTTACAGGTATGCCTCAGGTGGAGTGCAAGATTTTCTGATTGTCAATTTTAACCCTGGTGGAGTAGATTTAGCTATTGAGGTAAAATGAGAGAAATTAAACGTAAGGATTAGTGTTAAATGTTGATAAAAAGCCACTGTAACTTGATCTGTGGCAGTGAGAAGTTATTCTTCTCAAGGTTATAGCAGTAAAGGAACACACAGCAGTGTCATTGCTAAGAAAAAGAGACTGGAGAAAAGTTGGGAGAACATAAAAGGAGCCTTCATCTTCCTGCCTATATTGATTTCACAAAGAAAATTGCAATGGCTAAGAACCTTTTTTGATACCTTTTATGAAACACTGAAATTTTAAATTTTAGGCAGAAGCAGAGTTGTTTACATTTGAATAAAATTGAGAGAGACAATTAAAATTATATGGTGAAATGTACAAAATTCAATGAGAAGTCTTTTATTTGAGATTCATATGTCCATCTCAAGGAGTCTGTAGGCAAATTTTACATCTGTGTCTATTTCCAGGACATTACTAAAGTTAAGCTAAGTTAAGTTTTTTAAAATGTGGGGATTTTTTGCTTGTTTTTGGTATTCACCCTGCTTGTTGTTCTCTGAGCTCCCTGGATCTGTAGTTTGATGTCTGACGTTAATTTGGAAAAATTTTAAGTCACTATTGTTTTAAAATATTTTGTTTATTTCTCTGGGTTTTTTTTCTTCTGGAATCTCTCTCCTTCTTCTCACTCCTCTTCCTCATAAAAATACAAGTATACACACACACACACACACCATTTATTAAGAAACATATAAAGTGTATGTAGTATAATATAAATATAATGTGTAGATAATTATCTTTCCATTTTATCAAATATAATATCAGTTATTTACTTTTGAGTACTTCAGTTTAAACAGGGGGACATAACTGTGTATGCTATCTAGTTTTCATCTATTTCCTAATGTAGCAGTTCATATAATATGGTTCCACATACTCTTGGGGTTCTCTAGGACACTTTTAGGTCAAAACTATTTTCATACTAATGTTAAATGGTTATTTGCCTTTTTTACTGTACTGTCACTTAAACTTACAGTGCAAAAAGAGTAGCAGGTGAAACTGTTGGCACTTCATTATGAATCAAGGCAAAAGCATCTAAAATAATAAATAGTACTAATTATATTCTTCATTACCACACATCCACAGCAAGAAAAGCCATATTCACTTTAAAACGTTCTGTTGAATTCATAAAAATACAAAAGCAACAACAAACCTAGTACTTCTGCTGCGCACCAAAATATGATGACTGTCTCAAGGACTTTATGCAATTTTTATATTTTGAGATAGATTAAGTACTTTTTAATAGAATATTTTTCCTTGAAAATAACAAAGCAAACTATAGTAATTCAGATTATTATGTCACAGATAACAACTGACAATATTTATTGCCAATGATAAAATCCATAGTTACAAGTGAAAATTAAAATTTTGGAAAATTTGACCCTGTATATGAGAACTTCTCAATATTTAAAGATTTTTTGGGGGGGAAGTGAGGATCAGTTGGAGGCCCAAACTTCACCTGAAGAAACATTATATAGGTATTTAGTCCTGACTTGTACGCCACACCTTTATAATAAAATAAAATAAAAATCAGAAACAACAAGAGACTTTTAAAAAATACTACCAGTGCTAATATCAATAAGCACATTTTTTGGTATGATATAAAATGTGTCAACACTTGAAAGATCTATATCACACTGTGAACAAATATTTTCCAATGATCAATGTTTGTTGTAATAAAATCAGGTATGAGTAAAGAGTTTTGGTGTAATATAAAAAATAGTATTATAATTTTAGAAAGGTTTTTAAAGTAATCTATTCTTTTCTAACTATATACCTGTAATTGAATCATGTTTTCTTCTTATATTTCAACCAAAACTTTACATTGCAAATGCACACATGTGAATTTGACTATCTTAAGTGACATATAAATGAAACTCACAAAAATGTAAAATAATGCCATTCCTCACTAGTTTATATTTTGTCCTTAGAAAAATAATTATTTTCTCACAAAATACTTGTATGTTATAAATGTTAACATATATTGGGTTTCATATCATTTCAAAATGAAATTATGTATACATTTTCTAAAAATTTCAGATTAAAATTTTAATAGGATATCAGTATATATAATGTACAAAAATTAAAGCACTCCGTTTTTAAGAGTGTAGGGAGGTCCTGGAATTAGTAAAATGCTATTATATATACAACCTAATAGAAATATATAAAGGTTGAATCATGATGTCCCCACTTTTCTGTACTTTGCTTTATCATTTCATAACTTAGAGACCTTTTCATATCAGTACACACAGATTTACCTTAATTTTTAAAAGAGCTGCATGGTATTCCCTTAAAAGAGAGTACTAGAATTTATTTTCAATTCCCAAATGACGGTATTTTGTTTGCTATACAGAGTTTTGGTATATAAACATTGCTGCAGTGAACATCAAAGTACTTGATGTACTTTTGCAATTATGTCTGTAAATTGTCTCCAATCAAAGAACATCCATGAGGGTGAAGTCAGCTGGATTTATTACTCATTGCAGTGAGGAAAAAGTACACCCTGGGTAATTTTAGAGGTCAAAGAAACTGAGGATTAGCTCTAGATTGAGTGTTGTGAGACAGCAGGGATAGTTCTATCATTGAATATAGACTGAAACACACACACACACACACACACACACCAGAATACCCAAGAACAATGAGACAACTACAAAAGGCATAACATATATGTAATGATATACTTATATCAAAACACTATGTTATACAACTTAAATATATGGTGACTCACACCTATAATTCCAGCACTTGGGAAAGCTGAGGCAAGAGGATTGCCTGACTCCCGGATTTGAGATCAGCCTGGGCAATAGGGTAAGACCTTGTCTCTACGATAAATAAAACAATTAGCTGGGCATGCTGGCGCATGCCTGCAGTTCTAGCTACTTGGAAGACTGAGGTAGAAAGTTCTCCTGGGCCCAGCAGGTCAAGGCTGTGGTGGCCGTGAGCAGCGTGCCACTGCACTCCAGCCTGGGCAACAGAGTGAGACTCTAACTCAGAAAAATAGAAAGGAAAAATTTTTTTACAAAATCATTTCTTTCGGATACACATGATTTTCATAACAGGATTCCTCAGCAAAATTAATAGAGTCCTGATGCCTTTCAACTTGATATTTCTTTTTTTAAGTTTTTTTATTTTAAAGATATGGGATACAATTCAGGATTAAGTACACAAGTGATCATCGTACAGGTAACATTTAGACCTCTCTTTGGTCCCCACTTCACCTGGTTTGAGATTAGGTAGTTTCTGGCTACTGTCAATCCCTTTCTTATAGTATTATGGTAAATGTTTAGGGTCTACTTATGCACGAGAACCCAACTTTATATTTCTTAGTAAATGGTATGTGTGTGTGTATGTATTTTTACAAGAAAAAGGAAAGAGAAAAGAGGGAGCAATTCCAGGAAAAGAAAAAAAAAGAGAAATAAACATAAAATATTTTGAAACAATAAAGACTTAGAATCTCCCCCAATTTAAAGGCTTGTATCAAAACTATAGATTCAAAGAACTCAGAAAATACCAACCAGGGTGAATACCCAAAAATGCAAAAACAAACCAAAACAAAAAACCCCACATTTTAAAAACTAAACTGAGCATATTATGTTTAAACTACAGAACACCAAAAACAAAGAAGAATCATGAAAGAAACCAGGAGAAAACACCTTACCTATAGAGGAACAAAGATAAAGAATACATCTGACTTCTCTTCAGAAACAATGCAATCCCGAAAAGAGTAGAAAAAAATATTAAAAATGGCTGAGAGAAAAACAATTAACCTAGACTTCTGTATCTTGCAAAATTATCTTTCAAAGTTTAGAGAAAATAAATACTCTGTCAAACAAACAAAAATTGAAGAAATTTATTGGCAGTAGGCCTGCCTTGCAATCAATTTAGAAGAAATTCTTTAGAGAAAAAGCAAAGAAACTCAGATCTGCATATATAAAGAAAGAGCATCAGAGAAGTAAAAAAAAATTATTTTTATTTTTATTAATCTAACATAATAGTATGTTAAAATAACAGCAACAATCTATTCAGTTATGTATGTGCACAATCCATGAAAGAAAAAATTAGGAAGTTGAATTTTATTTCTTTAAAAAAAAAATGTCCTCTGTAAAAGAGACTTCAGGAGAAAAAAAGAGAAATCATAGTATGGAATAAAATACTTATCAAAGATATATCTGATAAAGAACTGTTATTCAAAATATACGCCGGGCTCGGTGACTCAGCCTGTAATCCCACACCTTGGGAGGCTGAGGTGAGTGGATTGCCTGAAACCGCGGGTTCGAGACCCACCTGAGCAACTTGGTGAGCCCTCATCTCTACAATAAATATAAAATTAGCCGGGCCGTGGTAGCGCGCGCCTGTAATTCCAGCTACTCGGAAGGCTGAGGCGGAAGGATCGCCGGAGTCCAGCAGGTCGAGGCTGTGGTGGCTGGGAGCGGCCACTGCACTCCAGTCTGGGCGAGAGTGAGACTCCAACTCAAAAAAAAAAAAAAAAAAAAATATACAAAGAACACTTAAAAGTCAACAATATGAAAACAAATCACCTGATTAAAAAAAATGAACCAAAGTTAGCAACAAACACCCTACCAAAGAATATATACAGATGGCAAATACAGATGGCTCCACATCATATATCATTAGGGAAATGTGAATTAGAGCAACAATGAGATATTGCAACACACTTACCAGAATGCCTGAAATCCTGACCACTGACAGCACTGAATGCTGTTAGGACATGGAGCTACAGGAATTCTTCCATTGCTGATGAGAATGCTAAATGGTATAACCATTTTGGAATATAGTTAGGCATTTTCTAACAAAATTGAACATACTCTTACTCTACATTCCAGTAATCATCTTCTTTGGTATTACCAAAAAAAAGTTAAAAACTTATGTGAACAAAAATGTTTATAGCAGCTTTTTTTATAATCGCAAATAAACTTGGAAGCAATCAATATGGTCTTCAGTATGCAAATGGAAAAAATAAACTATGGTACGTCCAGACAATGGAATATTATTCAGTGGTGTAATGAGCTATCAAGCCTTGAAAAACAAGGAGGAAACTTAATTGCACATTACCAAGTAAAAAAAACCAATCTGAATAAGCTACATACTGTTTAATTTCAACTATGTGACATTCTACAAAAGAAAAAAAAAGTGAGGATAGTAAAAAGATCAGTGACTGTCATGAGTTTGAGGGAGATAGGGGTATATATATACACAGAACACAGAGGATTTTTAGGGCGGTGAAACTACTCTGTATGATACAATCATGAATACATATTGTTGTAAGTTTATCCAAACCTATAGAATGTACAACACCAAGAGTGAACCCTAATGTAAACTGTAGACTTTAGGTGATAATAGTGTGTCAATAGAGGTTCATCAGTCATAACAAATATACCACTCTGGTGAGGGATGGGGGAATCCAAGCACATGTGGAGATGGTGGTGAGAAATCTCTGTACTTTTCACTCAATTTTGTTGTAAACATAAAACTTCTATAAAAATAAATTCTATAAAATCGTAAATAAAAAAGTGAATGGTATTTCTTCAAACATTTATTTTTATATGGTTTGGAATTCTGAATTTTATTATTATTTTATGCATTTAAAACAGCTAAAACCAACAACAAAGGGTAAAATAAAACAGAAAGAAATGAATATAACCATGTATCAAATCGATAATTATGAGAATTAAAAAGAATTAATGCAGTATCAGAACATCATATTTATTAAGATTTGGTACTGGATATGACACTTGAATAAAAGGATTTATAAAACCACAAATAAAGGTAGAGTGTATTATTTTATTCATTTTCCTAGTCAGGTTTCTCAGAAGCAGAGCATAAGTTAGGATTTGTGTGCAAGCTACTTATTAAGATGACACTCTCAAGAAAATCCTGTATGAGAAAGAGGGAAGCACAATACTGAAGGACAGCAAATTAGCAAGGACATGATTTCAGAGAGCTTAGCCACAGCTTGATCCCATGTGGAGATTTTAATCATAAATTGTACCATAGAATTTGTCCTGCAGACACAAGGGAGCTGGGATTTTATACCTCTATATCTGTCAGTCGTTGGATACAGGTCATTCTAGGGAGGGGCATGTAACTCTCAGGTGACATAGGAGAAATAGATACAATTATCTGTGAGCAGACTTCCAGAAAGTATTGTTACCAGCAACATATACAACAGTTAGAATTGGAAACTATCAAATCAGTGAAAAACTGTTTCTGAGACCTGGATGAAGCTACAACAGCTTCTTAATACCCATATATAAGTACCTATGGGTTAAGTCCCTCTTAGAATTTTGTTCTCAAGAAAGCATGCTGTGCAGTCTATCATTATCCTAAGACAATAATGAGGATGATGATGGTGGTGGTGGTGATGATAATGATAATGTGGTACTTATTATGTGGCACATATTCCCCATAAGAGTTTTGCAGGGCAACCCCTTCAGGTTCCTTCCCACTGTGGGAGATTTTCTGTCCTCTCAATAAATCCTGCGTTCTCAAAAAAAAAAAAAAAAAGAATTGCATTTATCAACTAATTTAATCCTATAACAACCCTATGATGGTGATGCTATTATTACCCTTATTTTACAGATGAAAAAAACTGAGACAGAAAATAAGACAGGGTCTTCTTTATGGACTTTGCAGCAACTTGGATGAATTTAGAGTCTATAATACTTGGTGATTTACCACAGAGACAAAGAACTGAGTACCACCTGTTTTCACTTGTAAGCAGACCCTGAACATTTACCATAATACTATAAGAAAGGAATTGGCAGTAGCTGGAAACTGCCTGGAGTGGGGGTGGAGCACATAACATCAATAAGGGTACATGATCTCAAACCAGATGAAGTGGGGACCAAAGGGAGACCCAAACTTTACCTGTATGATGATGGCCACTTGTATACCTAATCCTGAATTGTACCCCATATGTTTAAAATAATAAAAAAAAAATAGGTTGGGAGTCTGAGGTGAGAGAATTGCCTGAGCCCACAAGTTTGAGACCAACCTAGGCAACTTGGCAAGACCTCATCTCTACAATAAATTTTTAAAAACAATAAACCAGGAGTGGTGGTGTGGGCCTGTAGTTCCAGCTACTTGAAAGGCTGAGGTGGAAGGATCACCTGAGCCCAGCAGGTCAAGGCTGTGGTGACCGTGAATGACAGACTGAGACTCCAACTCAAAAAAAAAAAAAAAAAAAGAATACAGAGTCAATAGAAGACTGATATTTGAACTCAATCAGTTCAGCTCCAGAACTTCTTACCTAAATTAAAAAGAAAAAAAAAAAAAAAGGAAGAAAGAAAAACACAAATTATCTTAAAGTTATTTTAGGTTACAACCTGGATCACAATCAGTTGCACTAAGAATTCCCAGACTAAAGAGGCAATTATTTCTAGATCAGACATGAAGGAGACTGACAAGCCGTCAGAAGCATTGGATGATAAATCTATCCAATGATACTCTATACTGAATATTGGTCAATTGATAGAATCATAATGTTTAAATGAAGCAAAAAGAAAAAATCAGAAGCAGAAGTTCAGTGTTTTACACAGAAGCAAATAGCAGAGGCCTTCAAATAATAGAAACAGGAGCAACAGATGAAATTGGAAAGAAAGAGGCAGTAATAGAGGGTGAATCACATGTTTATACATATATGCTTGTGCCAGGTATATAGTGGGACAGAAGCTCTGAAGGGACTGACTCAGGAATCTGAGTCACTATCCTGGGACTGCTTAAGGTTGTTATTGGACACATGTCTTTCTGTGGCACATCAAATCTAATTTTATATCTTGTAATATATTTTTGTTATATTAAATCCACACCAACATATTACTAACTAACTAAAGGAAAAGGTAACTAAACTAAAGGAAAAGGTAAATCCCCCCTGGTGACCTAGATTGTCTCATGTTATCACATAGGCAAAATAATTCATCATGTTTTCCTTTATGCCTTAGTTGTTAGAACACAAAAAGTTAAATTTAGTTTTAAGAGTGAGAACAATTTTATTCCCTGATTCTGATAATATGTTATATCAATACAAGGGTATAAAAATGTCCCTTCTTTTGTATCTGTAATTGTTCTGTTTTAGTATAGGTTTAATATTTTAAGTTTTCCCTTTGAAAGTAGGCACAGTATAAATTTTAAGTAGTAATGCAGGAGAGATAGAAATAATACATTATTTTGTATCCAGTCTTGGTGCAGTAATGCATGACAAAGTAAAGCAATGGATATAAAAAAAATCATTGGGTAAGAACATATGACAGAAGACAGAGGAATAATTTATGTACATAGAAAAGCACATAGTCCCTTTAAATGAGGTCAAAAGGACCTAGAAAACCATTTCTTTGCATAGCAAAAGCAAATTGCTTGATGTTGGGAAATAGGAAGGTAGAAGTTCACACTGGTTATGACTATTCCTATTATGTAACTTTTTGCATAATTAGTTATTATAAAAAGTTAGTGAAAAGACAAAAGCTTAAGTATAAGAGTAAATGCAAAGTAACTAGATAATTACATTAAATATTACTTGACAGTATTAGGACTCTTATTTAATGCAGAAATTAACAGCTCTAAAATATTCCCTTGTAAATCTGTGAAACATCAATAATATGCAACCTCAACTAATAGTACTTGATAGTCTGAAAACTTTCAAATAATCAACATAGGCCAAGGAAGAAGGAAAACTGAAACTTCTCCCAAATCTGAACTAATCAGAATTCTTGGAAAATTATATTAAAAAATTTTTCTAACTGAGTTTACCAATTAATCAATTTTGCTTTAATACTGTACAGCTAAAATTATCTGTAATGTATCATGTTGAACATCAATTTTCAATGGGGTAAGGAGAGAATCTTGGGCAGAATATAAATTTTATGGCTAAAGGTGCTTTTAAGAAAATAAATTTTTGTTTTGCCATGGGCACCTTTGTAAATTACTCAGCATAGTGGCTAGCCCCTAGGAAAATGTTCTATGCATGTAAAATTAGTATTTGTATTGATATCATGATTGATCCATTCATTGTAAAATAGAATGCAGAAACAATACTAAGTGATGGAAGTTTTTCTTTATTTTTCAACCCAAGTTTATATTTTTATATTATAGTTTTTCATATTTAATATGCATTTTTGAAAAAAAGAAAAGAGTAATAAACAGATACATAAATGATAAATAGATCAGCAAGCTTTACTTCTATTTTAAGAAATTGAAAGTTTAAAATTTCTTCTTTCCTTAAAAATGTGCAAAACATTTCCACACATATTCATCATCTATCTGCACAACAGTTCTGCTGTAATAATGGGCAGTCACTGTTCCCCGTGCATAGAAAAGAAAACATACAAAGGTTATGTGACTTGCCTACTTGGCAGGAACAGAACTAGAACCTCTGTCATTTGGCACTTGAATCTCTCACTATGTAGCTCAAGATAGACCAGTTTTCTACCAAACATTATTGCTTACCAATCACTAAAACATTCATGAACATCGACCACCACATTAATCGATTTAAAAGTTCTTTAAAATGTGAGAAGAAGCCGGACTCGGTGGCTCAGCCTGTAATCCCGTGCCTTGGGTGGCAGAGGTGAGTGGATTGCCTGAGCCCGCAGGTTCAAGACCCGCCTGGGCAACTTGGCGAGACCTCATCTCTACAATAAATCAAAAAAGTAGCCGGGCGTGGTAGCGCACGCCTGTAGTTCCAGCTACTTGGAAAGCTGAGGCGGAAGGATCGCCGGAGCCCTGCAGGTCGAGGCTGCGGTGGCCGGGAGCCGCCACTGCACTCCAGTCTGGGCGACAGAGTGAGACTGCAACTCAAAAAATAAATAAATAAATAAAATAAAATGTGAGACGGAAGCAGTTGTCTTACTTGTCCTAACTACTTGTCCTAACGACTTGTCCTACTTGTCCTAACAACTAACATCCTTGGTTAGCGAAGATGTTTGAAGTTTAATAGTCTTAAACTTCAAAGTTTCACCTGTGATAGCCTTTGAAGGTATCATTTAACTCTGAAACAGAGATGAGACTCACATAAGTAGATGGACCCAGTCTTGCAAAAAAAAATCACAAAACATAACACCCTATAATCAACCAGCTCTCACTACTTTCCTGCTTACAAATCAACAGAAGCTGGCTTCTAATGGTAGTCATGGAAATGGTGACAGGGACTGAATTTAGGTCACATTTTGGAAGTACAGCTGGCAGGTTTTGTTGATAAATTAGGTGTGAGAGAAAAAGGCTAAATGTTAACTTTTGGGTTAGAGCAGTGGAGTGAATGCTAAATTATTTCCTCAGGTGAAGAAAATGGGAAGAACAGGTTTGAAGAAAAGAAATAAAAAATTCAGTGTGGGAAATGTTAGATTTAAGGTGAAACTCCATTCAGATGGAAATATCATATAGGCAGTTATATATCTTAGGTTGAAACTCAGAAAAGTGAACAGAGCCAGAGGTAGAAATATGGGAGTCAACGGGGTGGCAGGGGACTAAATGGGATCAATAGAGTTCAGAATGTGAAGATTTCTGAGGACTGAAAATTGGAAACACTTAGTCAAGAAGATCCCATGGAGAGACGGTGAAGTTGGGGAGGCAGGAATACTGTGCTGTGTCTTAAATGTCAAGAGAAGAAAGCATTTCAAGACTAGTTTCTAAAATAATGATCACTTCCATCAAATGCTACTAGGAACTCATGGAAAATGATAGCCTTGACTATCTAAGTTTTGCAATGTGATGTTGATTAATGACTCTGAAAATGAAGTTCTAATTGAAATTAGTTGAGAACATATGTCAAGTGAGAAACTGGAGACAGAGGATAAACAACCAATTCTACTACCTTTGCCAAACAGTGGAGAAGAGAAATAGGACAGTAACTGGAGGGTATATAGAGTATAAGATTTTGGTTTTATTTGTTTAGTTTGACATGGTTTGTTTGCTTTGTTAAACACGTAATGTAGTACAGTATGTCCATATGCTGTTGAGAGTAATACAATAGAGGGAGAAAATTGTTAGCACAGTAGCCAGGACTAATAACTACAAGAGAAAAATCCCTGAGTTAAAGAATGATATCAGTGATACATACAAATGATGTGTTAGTCATAGATACAAACATGAGCAATTCATCAACTATAATATTAAAGAAGGCAGAGTACACTGGTATAGATACAGGTGTTTCTGTAAGTTTCAATGGTAAATATATGAGGAAGGTCTATTATGCTTGTCCCTATTTTATTAGTTACATGAGAAAAGAAAAGCATTGGAGCAAGTTGGAGGTAAGGGAAGCCGGAGGCTAGAGAAGAGAATATATGAAATAGTAGACTTGGAGAATGAGAGAGTGAACTGACTGGAGAAAATTGTATCATTGTCAGATAGTTCTGGGAAACCACAATATGGTTCTGTGTTTCTCTAGCTACCTTCAATGATGCTTCTTTGCAGGAACAAAGAAGGTGGACAGTTGGATCTAATCAAGGCTGGGTTTGCCGGTAAATATGGTGATGGCCAAGAAAAGCAATATAATTACAAGTATATGAAGAGGAGTGATTATAGTAACGATTATGGGATCTAAGCTGGATAAGGAGAGAATTAAGTACATGTGCAGATGAATGGAAAAGGTGATAGTAAATGGACTGCAGAGATCAGCTGGTTTAAGAATTGAAATTCTATATTCTTCTTTCTCCAATGCTACTATTATTTTCATAACACAAGTTTTATTTTTTAGAAATATGACCATCATATCATTCTACATTAAAATAATTGCAATGCATATTAAAATGATCCTAATTTGGGGAAAGCTCAAAGTTATATTTGTTTTAGACAAATATCTACAAACTCTCATTTACATGTTGAAAAACATAAATTAAAGGAGAGTCCAGCAAAATCAGTATTGTTTGTTTCCTTTGCTCTGAACCTAAATCATTATTGACTTACCTATCTCAAACGTTATCTAAATAAATTTCCAAGCACTTTGGATTCTCTTTCCATAGTGTTTCTCTTATTTCTTTCCTCCCAGTCATGTTCATCTCCACCTAAACATTCTCCAGACTACACTGTCTTGCAAAGTTAATGTTCAGGATCCCTTACATATGCTTCATTTGCAACTGAAATATGTTTCAAACACACTAACATCACTTTATTTTACATCCTAATATAAACTGCTCACATCTACACAATACTTTCTAGTTAATCTGGAATTTCCTGTGCTTTTACATTGCTCTATGTTTTCTCCTTTCCTCTCTGATTTCATTTCATACCCCATTCTATAAATCGGCCCCTGGAAAATTCAGAGGTGTTCACTGTGTGTTTAGCCAGCTGTATGGAAGAGACCTTGAGACCACTTAACACCAGGGGACCACAACTGGCTAGCAAAATATTTCTTTGGCAGCCTGGGTTTGGAAATAGTTTGCAGGCTGTTTCCTGTAAGCTGGGCAGAGATTGCTTTTTTGGAAATTTCTCTTCTAGTCAACTGCTTGTTGGCCGACCTCTGTGCGAATTGGAGCATGAGTCTTCAGGAGAAGGAAGAAGAAGTTTGCTTGGTAATCATTTTTTAAAGGAGAGATTGATTTTGTGAGTTCAGTTCCTAAAACCAATCACCTTCCTTTTCTCTCTTCAAACATATGAGCTAAATAAAGAGAAAAATAAGTTTAGTGATTTAGCTAAAATTATCTGTCTTTTTTTTCCTCACACTTCCTCCCCCCAATATCACAATTTTTTAAAGGGAAGAGAAAAAAAAATCTTTTTCTTTTTTAGGACATGGTGGTTTGACAGCATATTTGGAATAACTGATGATCTGGCTAAACCCTCAGAAGACTTGGCCAGAAGGAGAGGCAAATAAGTGAGATAACGCCCAAGAAAGTGGCAGGACATCTGATCTAGTAGGATAAAAATGACAGCCTAAGGAAGTCAATGTAAAGATGCCAGTATGTGTAGAGGAGATACTTAAGAGAGGCTGCAAACTACGCCCTCTGAAATATGTCACTACTTCCTTGCGCATGTTCTCAGCAAGAGCCCAAACAGTCAAGCTGGTCCCCTCTTTTTTTCAGGCAAGAAGAGGTCAGTGTGATCCAGAATAAAAAGTTGCCAATGGAAAAATGAAAGCAAACCCAACTGAAAAGATTGCAAGAAGTGAGCACAATCACATCAAGGCTCATGAGGCTCACCACTTTCTCATTGGGAGTTTGTATACAATTCAGAGCAACATGTCAGTCTAGTGAAGAAGGTACAACCTGGGCCTTTCAATCCTTTGCCTTACACAAAAATGGAATGTTCTGCAAATTGAGCATTTTATTCTCCGTTATATTTGGTATACCTAGGAAGAAAAATTAATGAGCCTATTGTTAGTGAATGTTGTTGATAGAAAACAGTCAGAAATTTGCAGCAAGTATTTATTTATTTGAAAAGTTTGCCATAAACTAAACTCAAAAGTGACAATATCTGGAGAAAACACTAAACATGGGTTGAATGTACAGAAGGATTGAGATTGTGCTAAAGATGGGTTGAATGTACAGTAAGACCGAGAAAGTTCAAATATCAATTAACCAAGTATAGGTTGGTTTGCATATCTATATATATATTGACGAGAAGAAAAAGAAAATTTACCAGAAAGCTGTCAAGAATGTGATACTGGCAAAAGACCAGTTCTTGATTACCATAGCTTTCTAGCAAATTTTCTTTTTCTTCTAGTCAACATTATTGTAGTTACTTTAGACCTTTTGTATTTCCACTTACATTTCGGGGAAATTCTGTCAATTTCTACAAGAATGCCTACTGGGAATTTGATTGATATAACATTGAAACAATAGATCAATTTGAACAAAATGACAGGTTAACAATAAGAGGTCATCCAATGCATGAGCATGGTATACCTCCACATTTATTTATATATTTTTAAAATTTATCTCAGTAAATTCCACAGACCTTAGTGTGCAGAACTTGCACATATTGTTTTTAATGTATCCTTAATTATGTCTGGTTTTTAGATGCTATTGTGAATGGTATTGTTTTCAATTTTAATTTTCCAAGTGTTGATCGCTAGTATATACAGTTGTTTTTTGAATATCAATCTTGTAGCTTACAATCTTTCTAAAATTCACTCATTAGTTTTAAAAACTTTGATTTGTAGATTCATTGTATATTCTCCATACATAATCATATCTGTAAGCAAAGAAATTTTATTTGTTTTGTTCCAAATTATGTGTGTGTCTTTTTCTCTTTTGTTCTTATCTTATTACAATAGTTATCTCAGCACAATGTTGAATAGACATGGTGAACATAAATATATTTGCTTTGTTACTGATTTTAATAGGGGAGAGGGATCTCATCTTTCATCATTAAGTGAAATGTTTGCTGTGTAATTTTGATGTAAACACACTTTGTCAAGTTGAGAAAATTTCCTTCTGTTTCTATGAATGGGTATTAAATTTTATTTGCTTTCTCTACATCTATTGAGATGATATTTTTATTCTTTATTCTGGTGAAATAATGATTTACATTTTATTCT
Organism: Tarsius wallacei; assembly: GCA_963574415.1. Classification (NCBI taxonomy): domain Eukaryota; kingdom Metazoa; phylum Chordata; class Mammalia; order Primates; family Tarsiidae; genus Tarsius; species Tarsius wallacei. Next base: position 16,325 of record CAUYQG010142059.1, read on the forward strand.
GGTAAAATAATGACTTACATTGATTTATTCAAATGTTAAACCAAATTTCAATTCTTTTTTTTTTTTTTTTGAGTTGGAGTCTCACTCCCATCGCCCAGACTGGAGTGCAGTGGCCGCTCCCGGCCACCGCAGCCTCGATCTGCTGGGCTCCGGCGATCCTTCCGCCTCAGCCTTCCAAGTAGCTGGAACTACAGGCGTGTGCTACCACGCCCGGCTAATTTTTTGATTTATTGTAGAGATGAGGTCTTGCCAAGTTGCCCAGGCGAGTCTCGAACCCGCGGGCTCAGGCAATCCACTCACCTCAGTCTCCCAAGGCGCGGGATTACAGGCTGAGCCACCGAGCCCGGCCAAATTTCAATTCTTGTTAACTCTACTTAGCCATAATGTATTATCATTTATACTTGCCTTCAATTTACCAAGGAAATTTTCTGAGGATTTTTGCACTGATATTTATCATAGATATTTGGTTTGTAGTTTTATTTTCTTAAAATGTCTTTTTCCATTTTTGCTTTTTATCAAGTGGAACTGGCCTCATTAATTAAATCGAAAAATATTTCTTTCTTTTTTCATTTTCCAAAAAAGTTTATATGAGATTAGTCTTAATTATTTTCAAAATATCTAGCAGAATTTACTAGTAAAGTCCTCTAGCTGTGGGATTCTCATTGTTCAAAAATTTTAAATTATAAATTCAATTTCTTTAACCAAATTGGGTGATTCAGATTTTCTATTTCCTCCTGTGTATATTTCGGTAATTTATGTTGCATAGGGAATTTATCCATTTGTTGAATTTATCTGAATGTAGTTGTTCATTATATTTCCTTATTCTTTTACTGCTATAAGATCTGTTTATTTTTAATATTCATAATTTTTGTCTTTTTCTTCTTGATACACATTTCTAAAAGTTTATCAATTTCATTTGTTTTTTTCAAAGAAAGAATTTTTCATTACAATAATTTTCCTTTCTTATTTGTTCATTTTATTCATTTTCTATTTTATTGATTTTCTTTGTTGATTACATTATTGTTTCTGTTTCTCTTTTATTTGGGGTTTTATTTGAATTTTTTATACTTCTCACTTTTTAATATAAACATTTAGCTTTTCTCTAATCATTGTTTTAGCTGCATATGAGTTTTTATATATTTTGCCCTTATTATTATAGTTCAAAATATTATGCAATTTTCTTCAATTTCTTCTTTGAACCATTCATTATTTAGAAGTATGTTGCTTAATTTGCAAATATTTTGGAATCTTAAAATATATTTTTAACTATTGATATCTAATTTAATTTAGTTTAATTAATTTAATTTCAATTTTGGACAGACAGCATACTTTGTATAATTTCAGTCCTTATATGTTTACTGAGCCCTTTTTTTTTAAATTTGAACTCTGTTTCACTTTTATTTATATATTTATTTTTATTTTATTTTTTTAATTTATACAATTTTTTTAATTGTGATATTGAGGGGTACAGTTAAGGGTTAGGTACACAAATATGTCTCATTCAGGCACCCTTGTTGATAAGAAGTGTCCCCCCATCCCCAGACAGGTATTTACTGCCATTAATCCCTTTTATGGTTTAGCATATAGTCTATCTGGGTGGGAGTTCCATA
>CAUYQG010142060.1:0-10574 GCA_963574415.1 Tarsius wallacei
GCCGGGTGTGGTAGCGCGCACCTGTAGTTCCAGCTACTTGGAAGGCTGAGGCGGAAGGATCGCTGGAGCCCAGCAGGTGGAGGCTGCGGTGACTGGGAGCGGCCACTGCACTCCAGTTTGGGTGACAGAGTGAGACTCCAACTCAAAAAAAAAAAAAAAAAAAAAATACCACTAGGAATATTGTAACAATAAATATTGAAGTTAGTGCAAAAGTAACCATAGTGACTTTGATTTAAAGGACTGTTGATTTATGTATCAGTTTAGAAGTAAAATGTAAACTTTGCCGTAGTCTTCAAAATTCTGCAGTAGTGCTCTCAGCTATTTCTCCCAACATATTGATCTTTTCACATTGGTCTTGCTTTTCTCCCAACATATCAGGCTCATTCTGACCTGAAAGCTTCTCATTTTCTGTTCCTTCTTCCTGGAAGTTTCTTCCTCCAGATGCCTTAGTTTTTGTTTTTTTGTTTGTTTGTTTTTAGTATATGGGATGCACTTCAAATAATATGCTCTCCAAAAGACACTCCTTGGTAAAGAAATTCCTAGGAGCAGTTAATGTCATATTTAGCAGTTAACAGTTACCCTTTACCAACAGAATAATTAGCAATGTTATGGTCAACACCATCAGGAGCACCAGGAGGAGTGTATAGCCTGAAATTTGAGGAAAAAATTAATTTATAGAACTTAGGATTTCTGAGCAGTTAAGTCAAAGTATAACGTTTGACTTTGAAAATTTCAAAATGTATTTGTTTCCTTTAAGTATTTCATGGTTTTTGTATTGCAAATACGTAAATGAGATCATTGTGGTGTTTTGATCTGGAGAGAGATCTATTAATATTCAATTATCAGAGAGATTATTTAGTTTTTCAAACCTGAAGAAATTTTAAATTTCTTTGTTTCTGAGCCCTTATATAGAGTGAAATTGAAATTACCTAGTTGTCACTGTGTGTGTTAAAAGAAAAGTAGTTTTAACTAGACATAATTTTTTCATCATTTGCTGTAAATAAGACATGACAACAATTGTGGCAAAAAAAATGCTAAAAAGTAATTTGGAGAGAGATGACAAGATGACTGAGTAAATAATTGGAATTCAGTAAGTCTAATTTCAAAGTAATAACAATTATGATAATAATAGTTCTCACTAAAAGATAATACTATCATTGTTAATATTTATTATTTTTATTTTTCTGTATGTTGCTTTGGAAAATTAAGAATATTTGTAGGAGAGATATTTGATAGCAGTCATTTCCCTTCTTCTCAGGAATTCCTCTCCATTATAGTCAAAAATGACAAGCAGAAAGTAGAAAAAAGAATAATAAATTAAAAATAAAATAAACACTTAATTTTCTACATTGATTTATTCTAAATATCTCTATGCCTCAAAAGGTTAGTTTATTCTGATAACTAAACAAACAATAAATAATTTGGAAGAAGATTAAGATGTATTTTAAAAGGTTGTATCTAAGAAGCAGCACTTTACAATTGAAATAATTATTGTGAGTATTAAAAAAAAGTTTAATTTGAAAGGAAACTACAGAGGATGTCAAAACATGTATACACATTTTAAGAAAGGAAAAAATTGTATTAAAATTGTAATACTCAATATATACTGATGACAAAAGATGAATACAAGTCATGCTTGACTTCTGCGATCATAAGAGGTGCTCAGCATCCAGACACTTAGATAGCATCTCTCAAAATGTTTATACATTTTTTGGTACACCTGGTATGATTAAGAGAAGCGTTTTGAATCATTATCCTGTAGTGCTAACTTTACTGTGTTATACATATTTTGAGTTAATAACCCAATTAATGTTTGAAACTCCCAGAAACTGTCTTCTAGTGAATGTACCACAGTGTGACCCATGCAGGAAGTACTTCTAAGGAAGTCAAAAGAAAACATTTTATCTTGACCTGTTCTTCTTAAGCTTCAGTAGCTTTATGTCCTACTGATTTGGTGTTTATTATTTACTTCTTTTTTTTTTTTTAACCAAATAGCTTCATAATGTTTTTTAACCTTGAATTTGGCCTCCTCCTTTGTCAGTTTTTTTTCTTTCCAAAGACTTTCAGAAACTCATTCTTGAATAAAGTCTGCAGAAGATATTTAAGTTACTCTTTCATTCTGGTTAATTGTTATTGTATTTTTAAATTACAGTCTTCTTTAAAGATTAAATTGAAATAATCAGGTGTATTATCTCATATGGCCACATCAGTTAGGATTTAGTGTTTGAATAATTGCATATGACTTATAGTTTTAACTTCTATTTACAGTTTTGAGGTTTTAGTATTCTTTTTTTTAATGCCTGTACGAGAGATTAAAACACCAAGACATCACACAGTCAAAATCACACTATCAAAATGGGAATTTCCTAAATTTCTATTTAATTAAACAAGGGCATCAAATTACACAAATGCCAGCCCAAGTACTCATTTGAAACCAAATCTAAGATAAAATTTATTATTTTTTTCTTCTCTCTCCTTTCTCGCTACAGCCTCAGCACCAAATATTATTTTCACTGATTTTTTAGGGGGAAAGTGGGTAGGGAGGTGGAAGAAAAGGCACATTTGTGTTTGCTTATTCCTGGAATTTCAATTTAATGTAAGGAAGGGTATTCTATAAAACTTCTTTTTGATGAGGTATGGGATTTCTCACCCTGCAGAGATGGCACATCAAAGCCAGATGATCCAAGTATGGTACTGGTAAGTGCTACCAAGTGAAAGTGGCTGTGTGCTTTAGTGCTTCATCTTACTCAATATCTTTTCAGATCTACAAATCTTTTAAGATGATTTTTAAATTCAATACTTACATTTCAGAGGAGAGATGACAAACATGAGCTCATTCATTATACTGCAATTTTCACTGCTGGCCTACTCTTCTCTTCCTGACCATGATTTTTAATTATTTTTTTGCATATTATCACATTTTATAAATTTTCCCTTACCTGACCTTCACAGATTTTTTTTAAAAAATAAATTAAGTATTTGCAAAATAATAAGCTCTATTGAATAACCCTGACTGTTTTCTTTTTCATTTTGTCTTAATTTGTCATTATTTATTTTCCTCTTTTAACAGTTAGGTGGCATTAATTCTTATGATTTAACAATCATCTCTTTTCATTATATTATATTTTCTCCATTAAAAAGGGTACATTTGTGTAGCTCATAATTTTTTACTGGGTGATAATTTATAATTTGTGACATTTGTATTTGTTTTGGGGTATAGCATAGGTATACATCTATTGCAGAAAATCCGAGCTATAGATAGAAAATACTCCATCATATTTTAGCACAACTGCTATTAACATTTTGAAGTATTTTTTTTGCCTTTAGTTTAGTAGACTGTTTATTACAGAGCTATTAAGCATAAGATGATTTTTTTCTCTTTTTAATTAACATGGGTAAATGCTTATGCAGTAATGTTATCTCAACTGGTTTATAGTTGACATTTATAAATGAGTGCAGAATACTGCATTGCTTGGTTGGTTCAAGTTAAGAGCTAATGCTTTGAAGATAGTTCATCTAGATTTGATTTGTGGATCACCATATGAGTCCCGCATAGCCATGGACAATTTTCTCAAACTGTTTAGAAATCATTTTCTTCATATGTTAAATAAGGAAACTAACAGTATTATTAGATAATACAAGTAAAATCTTTAGGCATGTATTTGGAACACATTTGGCTTTCTGATGTTTGTCATTTTAACATACAAAATTTTGGACAAGTGGGATATGCAAATACACAGAGTTTTTGAATTTGGGATGTTGTATGCATTATCATTTCCCAAATGTCTGAGTAGAAAATTAACAGTAGAAACGAATTGAAGCTCTTCCCTTTCTAGAATTTTATGATTCATCAGATTAAGAAGTTAGACTGTGTGTATTTAGAGCAGAATTATGTTACTTGTGTTTGGGGAGAGTAAGGGGGTGTTTTCTTACTACAACATGATTTTATTTCTCACAGTTACTCAACATTGGTTCAGCTGATGATAATCAGGAATTTTCTTTTTTTAAAAAATGTAGTACATGAAAGTTATAGTGAGACTTAATAACTACATCATCACACATTCATATCTCTGCTCTTAATTAAATGAATTCTTTTCTTCCATATGTGGTGCATCTGTAGCTATCTTACTACATGTCATGTGAACAGATTGATCACTTCTAAAAACTTTTTTCACAATTAGTAAGTATTTGCTCTGTGGTATAATCAACGCTTAACTTTTTCAACTTGCTGAAGAAACAACACAAGAAAGGCAAGGAAGCCTTTCCCACATTTATAGAGCACTAGATGATCACAGCTGAAAAACATCTTAGAAGCCATCTTCTTTTTCAGGTGATAAAAAGGAGCCTCTTAGAATGTTTCCTTTTTATACCAGGTGACTGTACATAGCTAGTCACCCACATCATCTAGCAGAGCCAGCTGGCCTTTATTTTGGCAATTGTAGTTTAGTTACTTCATGTGTTTCATTGGGCTGCCTCATCAGTGATTTAAAAGACTACTATAATCTTCCTGGATCTTCAATTCTGAATCATAATAACTTTCCCACAGCACTTACCCCTTTGAAGAGTTGTTTAAGTTTTTCTAAATTCTTCCTAGGTTTTCTACCACTTTTACAGACACTAATTTCTTGTTCCATTATTCATGAAGACATGTGAACTGTTGGAAAATTTCAAAACATTAGTCCAATGATTTTTTTTTAATTGCTAAACATATTTGGATTAAATCCACCTTGAAATGCCCTTTGGACATTAATTTTCACTAGTTGTCTTTAAAGACTTTTTTTACTTTGTTCACACACAAGTCACAGATGTGAAATTTGGCGATGCCATTTAGAAAGATTTTGGCAGCTTGTAACAGAAGTTCACTATTCAAATTGACTTAAGTAAAAAGTAAATATATTATCTCATGGATCAAGGAGTTCTGTTGAAGCATGGTAGAATAGGTGGATAAAGATAAAGCTGTCATAGAAATGAGAAACCACAATACAGTATTAAGCAAGGCAAGAAATCTATTTCTCAATGGGTCAGAGTAGGTAAGTGGCTCTGCTGTATAAAGTCATCCCCCTCAAAATTATTTCTGTTTTGTTACTCCAGGATCCTAAGAAGTTATCGTCACTCTTCTGTTCATTTTGGGCTCACTAGTCAAATATATATGTTCTGTAGGTGGGGGTATCAAGAAATACAACAAGTTGAGAGTATCAAGAAGTACACAACAAGACATTTTATTTTCAAGAAGTAACATGTAAGTTGAAGAACACTTTTTAAATATTATATTTCTGAAAAGTCTTATTCTCAAGGCCATACCTAGCTGTGATAATTGTTGGCCTAATAAAATGGAATTAAATATATTAGTTAAAGAGAGAGAGAGAGAGAGAGAGAGAAAGGAAGCTGATATTAAGGGGATGGGGGAATTAGCAGTACCAGCTATAGGAGATTTCACATTGTATTGATTCAGCAGCTCAATTATGTCAAATTCTTTCCTTTGCTCTTTCTACTACCAAAGATGTATGATTTTTTTCCTTATGCAAGTTTTCCTCACTGTCTCAAGAAAGTCACCAATGATCTGTCTACTCAGTCTAATATGAGATATTTAGGGTAAAAAGAAATTTATTTTGTAGTATTTTATTTTAGAAGTGATTTAACTTTGTCAGAAGCCCCTCAGCAAACCTCCTTCCAATGAGCAAACATGCTCATTGATAGATCCATAAAGAGAAGTTCAGCACTGGGATTGCTTAGTATAGTCAGAAACTGCTGAGCTATGGCCTAGCCATGGGTTCTAAATCTCAAAGGTAATGCGTAGATACTTAAATGAACTTGGGATTCTATTTTTCAGGAAGAAGAAAAAGAACAGATAGAAGGCAACCCAAGCTTACTGAACAGTAAAAAGTACATTTGCTTAGCTTAAAGTGGTCCCAGGAATCTTAGAATCATTTCCCTGCCTTCAAACATAAAGAAATTAAAGTCCAGATAGCTTAAAGGACTTACGTAAGGTCATATAGCAAACTAATGATTGAATTTTATAATGTCAATTGTCAAAAGCCCCAAAACAAACACATGTGCATATAAATAAACAATGCAACCCGTGTTTCAACATATGCTTATGCTGATAAAATAACAGCTATATAAATTTGAACACATGAATGAGCAGCTAGAATTCATTGTAACACTTTTGCAAAGGGGTTGTAAAAATAACAACTGTCTTCAAGTTGTAATTTTCCACTTCTGGTCTTCTAGGAAAAAAAAGACTTCTTTTCTGTAACTTCTATCAGGTTCAGACATTTACCTCATATGGTGATTTAAATCAAGCAGTGCTGATTCTGCGACTATTGTGTACCAGCTGTGTATACAGAAATGAAAGTGGGGAGGCAGTGTGAGGGACAGGAATTCTACACAAGGGAAATGAAGACATACAGTTACAATGAATGTTGGAGAGAAATGATAAATGAGAATAGACATAATAGACTGAAGTATTAAAAATATTTATGAAGTAGATGGGTTTAGATTTCTGGTTAGCACAGTTTGTAAGTATAGACTGTGCATCAGAATAGAGGTGTCAGGTTGGAGAGCTCAGAACAAGAAAGACAAAAGGAGGGGGAACAAATGTTAAGACAGAAACAAGAAGAAAGGACTCTGACCTTATGAGATGAACCAGAAAGTTAGAAAATGACATATTGGAACCCTACTGGACTCGTAGAAGCCTGTCCCAAATTACTCTCTGGTAAAATTTTAAGAATCTCTTTGAAGAGTGAGAGAAAACTTTAAGAGGTTTTTTAGTGGAAATGACATTGACATCATTGAGAAAGTGTAAATTGGATATCTGTAAAGATGAAAAACTTAAAGGTAAAAAGAATGGAGTCAATTAAAACAGCCAAGAAACATTGCAGTAATCAAGAAACGTGGTTTTGTTTTGTTTGTTTGCTTTTTAGTAAAGGTTTGGACTTCTTTGACAGGCATACTCTGAAAAAGAACACAAAGGTGAACATATTTGAAAAATGGTAGCAGTAGGTCACAATATGTCTCCCAAGGTCATCATTCAAAGTGATGTGTGGTCACACCTTAGAGCAATAGAAGATAGAGCTCTTGCCACCTCATCAGGTAGCAACTCCCCCATCACTGAAAGTGTTCAGTTTGAGGTTGGAAGGGCACATGGGAAAGGAAGCTTTATCTTAACTTCTGCATTCAGTGTGGTCATGCAGAAAGAGATAGTCAATAAAATCTGTCATCACCATCATGCAAATAAATGTTTTCTGACTGTCATGTGAAAATGTGCCCTCAAATGGAATATTTTAACTAAAAAAAAATAAAAATATTTGTAAGGATCTATAATAAAATACCATGCATGTTTGCTAAACAGGTATACTAGAGAGGATAGAGAGAGAAACAGAAGTGTTATATAAGCTACATGTAATGTATCTACTTTAAATAAGTGGTTACCAACTGGGAGATAGTTTTGTTCCCCAGGAGTCACCGGGCAATGTCTGGAGATATTTTTGTTTTTCACAACTAGGGAGGTGCTACTAGCATCTAGAATACAGAAACAATAGAGCTGCCCTCACCTCCAAAAAATAGCATTATCTAGATCTAGATGCCAAAAATACTAGGGTGAGAAGCCCTGCTTTAAATGAAAAGGTGCACTGGCCACTCAATCAACATTCTTGTTTGGCTTGAAATTGTGTATGCTGTTGGTCATATCTTGTGCTGATTTATAGATACATGTGCAGGGATGCAGGAGCTAGGTTATTTCCCCAGTGCGTGCTGTAAGTAAAGCATTGGAAATAAAAAGTGTCTAAGATATTAGAATAAGACTACATTCTTCTCACTGTGAATGACTTCTTATTCTATTTCGTTATTAAAATAGGTTCCTCTTCTCAGAGGCATAACATTACTTCAATGTGACATCTCATTTAAAATTGTCCTTGAGAACAGCAGATAATAATATTGTACCTGGCTTCATAATTTGGCTCAAAAGCTAAAAAATGACCAAATTTTTAGGCATTTTATATAAAATTGATTAATGTACAAAAAATTATAAATTAGAGTGACATCTTTCAAAAAGGCCTATTTAAATCACACCACAATAAAAGTATGCCTTAAATTCAATGGCACATTTGATATTAATACAAACCTTGTCGACTATTCGGTAAGGAGTACTTTCTGACAGAGACGATTGTTAAAACATCTGGAAATGATTGTGCAGCAGTCTTTTTTAGTGCCATAATCATTAAAAAAGACCTTACATATTGCCTAGTTTTTAATAATGAAACAGAGTTCAGAGAAAGGAAGTCTAACACCTCATATTTGATATTAGCAGTTTATTTGCAGATTAGAATTCAGTCATTCTCACTCCCAGACTGGTGCTCCTTCCAGGACCTCAGCTATCTCAGTTAAGAAACGAACTCATCTTTCTAAGGGATTATCTAATGTAGGTTCTCCCCGGGATGACATTTGTGGTAACTGGAACTGAGAGATACTCAGGAAGAAGAAGGAAAAAAAGCTTTTTGTGATGATCAAATAAGGCTTAGAAATATTGCATGCTATACCTCCTCTTGAGTATATTTGCTCCATATTTGCATATGAAAGGTATGTAAATTCATTAAAATTAAAAGCTTAGTTAACTGAAAAGACACTCAACTTTGTCTTTATTAACTTGACTATGGGATTGCAAATTCATAGAGTACCAGTTAATGTTTCATGGTACATAGCTTGCACAATGTGAAAATCAGCCAAGCTTTATCATGCTCAATGCCTTAAACCTGGCCTTTCTGTCTAAACTGACTTTCCTTTCTTTCCTTCTTGGCCTAACTCTTCTGTACCCTGGAAAATCTCATATCTATGAGTGTCACACCCTCTGAGAAGCTCCTCTGATCACCCTCTGGCTTTTCTACTTTTAAATATCCTCTGAAGATATCTATTAGAAAACACATCACACTATAATTTGTAGTTGTGTTTTCTATTTCTCTGACTAAAGAGTGTAGTCCTTCAATTGTCTTTGTTTCTAGCTTGCATCAATGTCAAGAAGACAGTAGATGCTTAATAAATTCAATCTCAGTAAATAAAATATGTAGTTACTCTTCAAGTATTGCTAGGTCAAAAATCTTGGTGGGCCCTCCAAAAATGTTAGATCAGGCTCAGTGGGGGAGGTGTCTGGTCTGCAATTGGTGTCGCACTAAAGATGCAAAGAATTGCGTCGAAGTTAGATTGGAAAATTTAGTTTATTTAAAAGGTAAATTAGAGAAAGAGAGAGAGAGGAGATTCACCTTTCTAATGTAGGGGAGTGGGCCAAAGCTTGGAAAACATGGCAGTCATAGTTCAAAGAGTCACATGGATACACCAGAGTTTTACAAAACAATGGTGAATGGCTGCTTGAAGTTGAATCATTTTAAACCTTCCCTTTGATGAGAGAAAGTCGTTAACGTGATTAGGTAGTGCTCTGCTCCATGTAATCACAAAGTGCAGGTAAGCACAAGTACTGATGTCAGGTGATGGATGCAGGCAGATGGATTCGTCAGTCACATGACTGCTACTATGTTGATGGGGCCTGTGTCAAGAAGAGCTGATTAAGGTTAACTTGTTTACAAAACAAGCTGGGGTAGGGGTTGTAAAACAATTATCAATAGCTACCTCTGAGAAACCAGTTCTGTCCTTGTTAGGGTAACACTCTCCCAGCATGGCCTCCAGAATGTTAGGTCAGGCCTGCTGGGAGTGTGGATGTCTGGGGTGTGATAGATTAGAAACTATAGTTTATTTAAAGTAAATTAGAGAAAGAGAGAGAGAAAGATTCACCTCCCTAAGGTGGGAAAGGGGACCAAAGTCAGGAAGCATGGCCACAGCCATAGCTCAAAAAGCACATGGCCACACCAGAGTCTAGCAAGGCAATGGCCACTTGTTGCTTGTGATTGAGTCCTTTTAACCATTCCCTTTGATGGGAGAAGGTCATTAAGGTGATTGGGAGGGTAAGCACGGGTACTTATGTCAGGTGATGGACAGCAGGCAGATGGTGGGTTAGTCACAAGATTGCTTCCCATGATGGGTCTGTCTGAGTCACAAAGGGCTGATTAGGCTAACTTGGGGATTTGGGGCCTGGAGGGGTTTTACCTGCAAGAGACTTGTTGACATTTGCAATCCAAATAGTCCTTACCAAAGGTGGTCTTATTATCATTTCTATGGCTTTGGCCAGCCAAAGGGTGATCTTTGACTTTCCACTTTGACAAGGAACCTAAAAGTTTACTATAGATTATTATGCTAAATCATGAATTGAAAGGTTGGGCTGTCCTGGTCTTGTATCTGATGGAGATTTGCCAAGGAGGTGGGTTAGGCTGCTGCTTGGCCTGCAGTAGAATGTCTATGCTTTCTGATGGCTCTGCTTAGGCTTATACTTAAACTAAGAATAAGCTATGTTTCTTCTAGGCTTCTACAGGTACCTTCTTTCAGTCCTTGCTAGTGCTTAGAGGATAAAGTGAACTGCTAGAAAAACATAACAAAGCAAAGCAATGTTAAAATGACTGCTAATTGGCTGTATTGGCTCCATGTTATGTCCTTTCAAGTACCTTTGGGAAAGTAAGCCCCAAGCCTTCTTT
>CAUYQG010142064.1:0-15205 GCA_963574415.1 Tarsius wallacei
TAACCTCAAAAAATTGCAGAATGATTAAATTTTTTTTTTTTTGAGTTGGACTCTCGCTTTGTCACCCAGGCTTGAGTACAGTGGCATGCTCACGGCCCCCCCATCGTCAACCCCCTGGGATCAGGCGATCCTTCCGCCTCAGCCTTTCAAGTAGCCAGAACTATAGGCGCCCACTACCACGCCAGCTAATTTTTTGATTTATTGTAGAGACAAGGTCTCACCAAGTTGCCCAAGCTGATCTCAAACCCACAGGCTCAGGCAATCCACTCACCTTGGCCTCCCAAAGTGCTGGGATTGCAGGCTGAGTCACCGAGCCCAGTCACATTTTTTTTTAATGACAAAGAAAGTGGAAATAGAAGTAGAAGCCTTGGATACTACTCCTAGCTCTGTCTCGACCAGCTGATAACCTCTCAGAGTTTCAGTTTCCTCATTAGTGGGCTGTGTATGGTACTAATGCTTTCTACTTAGGCTTGTAAAAAAGACTAAATGAAATAATGAGCACGAAGTTGCTGGACACAGCACATTGATACCATTAAATGGAGAACTGGTAGGAAGCATCTGGTGTCCAGGAGGGATTTCATGTTGGGAGCCCACTGATGTGACAATCTTTGCTTCTTTTTTGTTGTTGAGTTGGAGTCTCACTCCGTCGCCCAGGATGGAGTACAGTGGCACGCTCACAGCCACCCCAGCCTCAACCTGCTGTGCTCCAGCGATCCTTCCACCTCAGCCTTCCAAGTAGCCAGAACTACAGGCGTGTACTACCATGCCCGGCTTATTTTTGGTTTATTGTAGAGATGAGGTCTCGCCAAGTTGCCTGGGCTGGTCTCAAACTAGATCCACTCACCTTGGCCTCCCAAAGTGCTGGGTTACACGCTGAGTCACCAGACCTGGCCTACTGTAGTCTTAACTGGCAGGCCTGCCCACCCCAGCTCTGGCCCTCTGCCTGGCAGGACTTGTAAACTGTCTAACTCTCAGCTCATCACCACCTCCTTGTGAAAGCTTATCCTGACTTCCAGGTCAAATCCCCTACCACATGCACTCTTAACTGGGGTATCAAAGTTGTGGCATTTATCATGGCAGGAATTCCATATTTATTCATAGAATGATTGAACCAAATGCCTATTCTCTCAAATCTTAAGTTCCTGGGGTATACATATTATTTAGCTATTAAAATGTACGCTGCCGGGCTCGGTGGCTCAGCCTGTAATCCCGCGCCTTTGGGAGGCTGAGGTGAGTGGAATGCCTGAGCCCGCGGGTTCGAGACCCACCTGGGCAACTTGGCAAGGCTTCATCTCTACAATAAAAATCAAAAAAATCAGCCGGGTGTGGTAGCGCACGCCTGTAGTTCCAGCTACTTGGAAGGCTGAGGCGGAAGGATCGCCGGAGCCCAGCAGGTCAAGGCTCCAGTCTGGGCGACAGAGTGAGACTCCAACTCAAAAAAATAAATAAATAAATAAAAATTTAAAAAATGTACGCTTATAGGCCGGGTGCAATGGCTCGTGTCTGTAATCCCAAAGCTTTGGGTGGCTGAGGTAGGAGAATCACTTGAGGCCAGGAGTTTGAGACCATCCTGGGTAACACAGCAAGATCCCACCTCTACCAAAAAATGTGTTTTAATTAGTCAGGTGTGGTGGTATATACCCGTAGTCCCAACTACATGGGAGGCTGAGGCAGAAGGATCACTTAAGCCCAGGAGCTTAAGGTTGTAGTGAGCTATAAATCACACCACTACACTCAAGCCTGGGCATCAAAGCAAGATCCTGACTCAAAAAAATTTTTTTAACTTACAAAAAGGATAAAAAGATTGTAAGAAACTAGGATTTCTGCCTTTGTCCAAGGTGGAGTAACAAGGACTAAATTTACAGTCTCCTGTGTTTGCCTAAAAAAGTAGACAAAATAAGTAACTGCTTTCAAGACACTGGACACCAGGCAATGAAGGACTGGTTGCCGAGGGAAGGGAACAAAGGAGGTGAACCCAGGACCGTCCTCACTAACTTCCATAAGCATTCTAGGTTACCATGCAGGCAGGGGGAGTGAGGAGAAGCCTGGACCCCTGAGGTGAGGAGGCAGCGCTGGAGTCCAGGCTGACCAAGACAGCCAGAGTCTGCAGAGGACCCCTGGGAGAACTCCTGAGAGAGGGATGGAGAGCAACAGAGAGTACTACAGGAGGGGAATGCACCCAAGTGTCCACTGACAGATAAACAGATAAGCAAATATGCTCAGATGACACCCTGCAGAAGCCTGCAGATGGGGCTGTCAGTGTCCTTGCCGAGAGTGTTTATAGTCACCATCTGGAAATCTCTAGGGAAGGAAGTTGGGCCCAGTGGCCTCACAGGCCCCTGCCACCTCTCCGTTCCCCAGCTCTTCCTCTGGCTTCATTTTCTTAATTCATTCAGTCATTTCCCTTAATTAAAACTCCTTACTTGTTTCTTCCTGCAAGTGAGTGGGTAAGTCATACTGAGCTAAAAGGAGTGACTACCATGTCTTCAACCAACCAGACACATCACCCGAAGTCAATGCCATTGAACATCCAAAGTCAACGCCATTAAACATCGAGGCTGAAGGTAGAGCCAGCACACAGCAAAGAGGACACAGTCAAGACAAAGTCTGTGCCCTCCAGGGAGAAGCATACAATACTGCAGACCTGGCAGCTGCGCTTTGGAGGTGTGAGCAGAGAGCCTGCTGCCCTGTGCCTTACCTCCTGAGCCCAGAAGTGAGGACTTTATGCACAGACAGCGATTAACATGCTCGCCCTCCTTCTGCTGGCGCTTGTAGATGAACTCATAGTCACAGGAGCTCTTATTGTTACAGATGACATACTTATAAGGAATGGATTTATTCAGGTTCTTCTTGGAGATGACAGTACTACCTTCAACGAGACAGCCACTGTCCTGTAAGTCTCTGTGAATAAATAGAATACAGCCAGTTACCCAAGAATCCCATCTCAAAAATTTCAGTTCTTCTCAAACACAGCGTGGATAGCAAACCCAAAGCTACAAATCGATGCCAACCAAGAACAGACTTTAGAACAAGACATGGTTTCCAGACAGAACAAAGGGGAAAAAAGGGCCGCGACAAAATATGACACAGAAATACAAAGCTAGGAAGATTTGTCTGAAATAGTCAACTTCTAAAAGTCTAAGAATATTGCCAACTTAGTTGATAAAAATTATTATTTAAACACATGTCAGAGACTGGTGCCTGCAGACACCCTCACCTGGTATAGTGCAGCTCACAGATGTTCCTGTTCCATTTTGGCTGTCCAAGTTCTTCTCCCCCCCTGATAAAGACTTTATGGTGGTCTGGGTTGAATGCAAAATCCTTAGAGATGATGGCGTGAAAGTACACCGTGATTCCTTCACCAGGACTCAGTGTGCTGGCAGAAAGTCGAAACGGAAACCTGATTACAGCAAAATCTGGCCACCAGTCCACGTGCGCGCGCACACACACAATCCTTGGTTTTTAATGTGCACTAACACACCCCAGCAAGAGTACGATCGTGTTCACATCTCAGACACACTGCCTTCCGTGTGGATACTCTCTTGCCTCCTTGAAAGCAGAGGAAGATGGGAGTGCAGAGGGTGGCCTACAGCCACCCCCCTCCACCCCCATCTCCAAAGTGCTGGGGGAAATGGCAGGAGGGACCAGTAGGAGTCTGGGCTGGGGCAGCCCTCACCTGGGTTCCTTAAGGCCCATGCTGGCTCTGAGTTCCCAGGGACTATTAGGAAACAAGGAACTAGGACAGGGGCCCCTCCCCCACCCACCTTCTGAATGTTCCCTGGGGTTCCCTTTTCCTCCAAAATTAAACTTGCCAGAAGAGCCACCTAGAAGGGCAGCCTGATACTGCCAGAGTTGTGTGGCCCTCCCTACCCTGGGAAGGAATGGTGTGCGCCTGGGTTGCTCAGGCAAGATCTCCTGCCAGGCCACCCCCTACCTCTCCTTCACTTCCTGGGTCCTAACGTTCTGGCTTCTTGGCTCCTTCTCCTTCTTCACCGCAGCTGCATAATTTTTGTCATTCCCTTCAGGCTTCTTCGAGTCTTCGGGCTTCCCTTTCTCATTTTTACCAGCTTTCTCTCCAGTGACAGCCGTCTTGTCCTTGGCCTCGGCTTCCTGAAACAAGTCATCAAATGTCAACCTTCAAGGCCAGGCCTATAGCTGATGCTTCTCACAGCCAGAGTGGCCACAACCCTTCCCTGCACAGGACCTGCCAGTGCCTTTGCGTTCACTGACCACAGCCTCATCAGTGGCCCCTCCTCCTCTCACTCCTCCTGAGGCACCAGCCTTCTTGCTGTTCTGGTAACAGGCCCGCCACAGTCCACCTCAAGGCTTTTGCACATGCCACTAAGATACCTCCATGGCTTGCCCCTCACTGCTTCCTCAGGGAGACCTTGCCCAGCCACTCTGGCTGCAGGGCCATGTTCCCTCAGTTTCCCCCAACCCTCCTGCCTACCATTCATCCCACTTCTCCCTGCCTGACTTGGTTTTCTGTCTTACGCTACTCTAGACTGTGGGCTCCATGAAGGCAGGGGCTTTGTCTCCATCATAGCTATGTCCCAGCTGTGAATTATTAAATGAAAACGAGCAGCAGAAGAAATGGGCCACCGGGGCAGGAGCAGGGAGGGGAAGGGCTTCCTGGAGGCACGGCCACGCAGGAAGGAGACACTGACCTGGCTGTGCTTTTTGTTGGAAGCAGGAGTGGTCTCAGGTGGCTGTTTTGTTTTCTGAGTCTTGCCTTTAATTTCTTTGCTGGCCTCTTTACCTGAATTTGCTGGCTCAGCTGTGGCATTGGTTGCCTGGAAGAAAGAAAGACTCCAAACCATTAGAGCCAGGGTGACAGAATGGACCAGGAGATTGACTCAATGGCTAATGGGTCGACATCTGCCATAAGCCGAAGGACAGGGTGGGTAGCACCCTGGGGGGAGGGGCGCCCCTCCCACTTCCCACCCAGGGAGCAAGGCTGGGACTCCCTCCCTGACAGGGAAGTGATGTCAGCCCGTACAGCACAGCAAAGGTGTCGAGGGCTCCACATGCCACCCTCTGGCCACCCCTCCCTGACCACTCACCCCAGAGGCTGGAGCTCCTGCCTGCTGCCTGGCACTCTGTGGTTCTTTCCTGGGCTCAGAGCTGCCCGCTTGGGACTCAGACAACAGGATCTCTTGAGCAGCATCTTTAGCCCCAGGATGGCCTTCACAAGCAGAGATGGTAGGGCAGGCCTCCTCCTGGGAGAGGCCTCTGCCCCCAGAGGGGACAGAGGTGTTCTGGTCCTTCCCTTCTGCCGAGTCCTGTGGTGGGGGACTCCTCGGAGCCTCGCCTTCCAGGGCTGTTCCTGCTCCTCCTGCAGCTTGGCCCTGCAAGGGGCTGTTGCCAAACACAGTGTGCAAGGTGGGGCTGTCACCCTCCAGTGGAGTCACGCCTATGCCGGGGGGCTGGTTCAGCTGGCCACTTGGACCAACTTGCTGATTCTGGTTCTGGGACAGGGCTGTATCCTGAGGCTCCAAGAGTGAAAGCGAATTCAGACTACAGGGGCTGGAAGGAGACAGGGGCAAGGAATCCAGCTCTGAGGACGAAGAAGTGCTGTGAAGACTTTTCTTCTTCCTCTTCTTCTTTTTGCTCTAAACAGAAAGAGAGGCACTCATTTTATTTCTAAGATTGACTATACTCCAGCCAATGTTTCCATCTGTCAACTACATCAAGCTTAGCTGGACCAAACCACCTTGCATATGTTAAATCTGCAATTTCTTCACCTTGGAGAGAAGGAAATGAAAAGGAAGGGGATGGACAGAGCTGAGGTACAGGGGCTGTGTGGTGCTAGCCACACATGCAGTCCTGCACAGCCAAGTCAAAACCCTCACACGGAGTTCCTTCTGAGGAGTGTCTCGTGAGACATTTCTGAACATGTGGGTGCACACACAGCTCTTCCATGTACCACACTCCTGTATTAGAATTACTGTGTACACAAGAATGGGATAAAGCCAAGGACAAGACTGAAAGGCAAACGGGAGTCTAAGCAGCTCCTTCCTGCATCTCAGCAGGAACAAGGCTCAGGGGCCCCAAGCTGGGCATCAAGAACAGAGCTTGTGAGGAGGCGTGCAGGACTCTGGGACCCCAGGGGACTTGATGCCCTGCCTCACTGGGAACACTGCTCTGGGGTGTGTGTTAACGGGTCACTGCATGCAAATGACTCATAAATCCCCAAAGTCTGGTACTCCTGCACTCCTTGTGCCCCACCCCACCCCCACACTGCCCAAGCCCCCACACCTGGGGATAAGCTGTCTAGGAAAGGGAGATGGAAGGAACACACATGCTGACATGCATCCGAGGGCCAAATGCCCTTTCTTCAGCATCTGGCAACCAGGGGACCAGGATTGCTGCAGGGACTCATCACTGCCACTTCAGGGGCCCTTTGGCTAACAGACAGCCCCTGTGCAGCTTGCAGAGGGGGCATAAAGGGCCAGGGCATAAAGGGACCACAGGCTGCAGCTGGAGAGGGCTGAACCAACCAAGGGTTAGAAGAGGCCAGGTCAACACCTGTGAGCCCTTTAGGGCCACGTGGCAGCTCTTCCTTCCTAGCTCCAGGCCTAGGAATTTCTCTTCTTTAAGTTCAGAGAGAAAACCCATGCTCACTGTACACAAAACATCCTGCAACTTCCCCCAGGCCTCAGCTCAGTTCCAGCCTCCTCCTCAGCCCTGCTACCCACACCCAGGCCACCAACCTGCTGTACCTCTGAGAGCACTTGTGTCCTCTAGGCAGATTCTAAAATAGGAGCTTAAAGTAAATTAAGTTAAACTCTGGAAAAGCTGCTAGAGACACCAGGAGAGACAGCCAAGCAGGGGGCCGAGGGGAAAGCTCTGGTCCAGGGCCAAGTTCTGAAGATAGGCCCAGCAGGATGCAGGTGCTGGGGAGCTGAGAGTTGGGTAATGGGGTTGGGGGACTCGAGACACAGACTCCAGGCTCGTTAGTGAAGGACACAGCCCACTATGTGCCCCTAACTTGGGACAAGATGATGGGTCAAGGTCAAGAGGAATAAGGAGGAGACCTGATGGGCAGGAGGCTGAGGTCAGTGAAGTAAGTGCAGAGGTTGCCAAGCCCCAGGGCGTGGTGCTGACAGGGACAGAGGAAACATCTGCGCCAAGGGGGTTGGGGTGTCAGGGCTGGGCACGGGCCAGCCACTCAAGACAAGGCTAGAGGGGACCTATGTACCAGGCACTGATGGCCAAGGACAGGTGGGGCTGCAGAGCTGACTTCGGAGGCCACCGTGGAGGAGGCTGACCAATGATACTGGCTCCCAAGCCCCTAGGGCCAGCTGGCACATCCTGTGGCAGGTACGGCTGACGAGGCTGCACAGATCTAAGAGGCAGGGCTGGGCTGAGAACCGCATTGGCTTTCTCCTGGCACCTGGCCAACACCTCTTCCTAGCAAGCTGGCACCCTAGAGCTCTTGTTCTGGAATAGTCCCCTGGCAGAGTCAGCGGGGCCCTGACCCGACTCATGCTTCAAGGCTTCAGTTTTCTCACTTATAAAGATGGCACAGGCAGTATGTGTGGGTAATGCCTTTGCCAGCATAAGCTGCAGCTCTAAGGAAGCAACTGGAGATGAGTCTGGGACTGAGACCCGCCACTAGGTGTCATCAGGACAAATATCAACCTCTAAACCGCAAGCTAGTCAGCTGCCCAAGAGAACTGCAAGGCACTGTCAAGATGTAGGCAGAGGCTGTATGGACTCGGTGCGGGCACCAGTCAGCCTCGATTTGCTAAGGAGGCCTGGTGGGTCAAGTCAGCCCTTCTGAAGACAGCAGAGCCTTGCAGAGAGGATCACACCATCCTTGCCCCGCCAGCTGCCTCATTCCCCAGGGGACTTGTGGCACAGCGGCATCTGGGCTGGGTTTGGGGGTCCTACTTGAGTTCCCACCCAGCTCACCACACATTGCACTGACCCAGGGCCTAGCTGTACCTACTCTACCCACCAAGACTACAGTAAACACAGGAGTGGCTGCAGGAGAGACTCTTGAGGGCCCATGACCCAGTCCCTAGAAGATAGCTGTTAGGAAGACCATTCCCTGACAGCCCAGGGCCACAGCCTCCACGTGGACCCCAGGTTACACCAGGAACAGCAGCTACCAGCCTAAACCCTCTTTTTAATACAAACAAAACCCAGTCTGTCTGACACACAAAATTGGGCCACACAAGGTGGCCAGCATATGCTTTTCTTTGATGAGTCCTCAGTAGATCGTGTTCCCATATTTCCTGCCCATTTACCTCTCCTCTGCAAACTGTCTGGACATCTTCTGTCCGTTATTCTATCTAAATAAATCTATGTGGACAGATTTAATTCCTCATAAGAATTGTTGAAGCACTTCATTTACAACCCTTGTGTGTGTTGCAAGTGCTTCCTGGCCACTGCTTTTCCATTTAATAGTTTAACAGTCTTCTTTGATGCAGAATATCTAATTTTTTTTAGTCAGGGTCTCAATCTGTTGCCCAGGCTGGAGTGCAGTGTCATGATCTTGGCTCACCGCAACCTCAAACTCCTGGGCTCAAGCAATCCTCCTGCCTCAGCCTCCCAAAGTGTTGGGATTACATGTGTGAGCCACCATACCTGGCCTCTATTTATATAGTCATAGTAATATTTATGATTTTGGGGGAGGCTTAAAAATATTTACATAATTTTATAAATATCCATCTATATTTTCTAGAACTTTTAGGGTGCTATTTTAAATTAAAATATTTCATCATTTTGGTATACAGCTGACCCTCTGCATCCACAGATTCAACCTATTGCAGATAAAAAATATTTGAGAAAAAAACAATAAAAAATAATAATACAACAATTCAAAATAATACAAATAAAAAACAATACAATATAACAAATATTTACATAGTATTTACACTGTATTAGATATTATCTGTAATCTAGAAATGCTTCAAAGTACACAGGAAAATATGCATGTTATATGCAAATACTATTCTACATCATATCAGGGACTTGAGCATCTGAGGATTTTTGTATCCTTGGGGGTCCTAGAACTAATCCCCTGCAGATGCCGAGAGATGACTATGGCAAATAAGCACATGAAAAGATGTTCGCCAACACTAGCCATTAGGGAAAGGCCAAAGCATTACTGCACAGTTAATGTTAGTATGAGCTGGGAACTGACTCAGTTTTTCTCCAACAGTGAGCCTGTGGTTCAGACACATCAAGTTTTTTGCTCCAATGTATATATTCCCGTCATCAAGTGCTACACCACCTCAGGCGCTCACACCGTCTCATCTCCATGCAGATCCCCATCAACGCGTCTCTCTGTACTCCATCAGAATGTCACCATCACTTTATGGTTCTAGCTTTGCTAAAAATCTCCCCACCTTTTTTTCTTCTTTCTCCCATTCTTTATAAATACTCTCACTGATTTCAAGTTCAGATGGATTTTAGAATCTTTTTGTCCACTTCCAAAAAACCACAACCAAATCCATTTGGAGCTATACTGTTTTAATACATCAACTGGTTAATGCAAAAATCTGGGTGAGAACAGTCATCTCTGCCATGTGAAACCCTCCATCCTCCCTCTCAGGAACGGTCCACAGCTCCTTGGACCCAAGTCCTACTTTACATCGGCCTATAGAGCTCTGGAGCCTCCTCTTCACGTGTCCTATGCGCCAGTCCTTTATTTTGAGGGTCAATTCTCATATTTTGCTGCTATTTGGGCAAGTGTGTCTGCTATTTGGGCAAGTCCAGCCCCTGTGTTGACACTGGCTGGATTTACCAAGCGTCACAGTAGTGGGCTCACTGTCAAGTCCAAGCATGTAGACGAAAGACCATATGTGGCTCTAATGCCTTCCACTCACATCTAATAGTACCGCCTGTGGGCAGTGGCTGCTCTTAAATCTTGTAAAATGAACAAATGACCAACTTGCTCCAGAAAAAGACATCACCCTCTGCAAAAAAGCAAGAAACTTTACAAGCATCACTTTTCAATGAATGAAGTTTCCTTGCTTTTCCTCATAAGCAAGAGTACTTTCATTACATATATTAGCTATTTACGGCACTTGAAAGAAACCAGGATTTGAACTTCCAAAAACAAGACTTGAGCAGGGCTTCTGCTATGCCTCCGGCAGCACCATCCATGACCTAGTGACTGGGGCAGAAGCTCAGCCTGGACTCCATCTGCCTGGGCTGGTCTCATGGCCCCTGCGGGCCCAGACCTCCTGCTCTTTGCTGAGAAAAGCCTGTGTTCCCTGTGGAGCTTTGGAGTTTAGCTAGGGTAAGGTTCTCCAGGTGTCAAAGGAAATAGATGCACAAGAAACAAAATGATGGGCGAAAGGATGGGGGCAGGGAGGACACACACCATAAAGCTGAAATGTAACCTCAGGATCACAGAAGCCAAAACCTAAATCAGCATTGTTCTATCACTGGCCAGCCCAGGTGTAACCCGAGAACAGCTCATTCCCAGCGGCCTTCCTCAGCTGTCAGGGACCTTCTGGGGCTGGAGAGGTGTGGGTGGGTCAGCCGGCATGCACAGCGTGGAGGGGAGGCACTTTGACAATTTATGCGAACTACCTGCTCAGAGCCTGTAGAAAACGCTTCAGCGACCTCAAATGGGGCTGCATCCTCCTTTCTTCTTTTGCAGGGAACGTAATTAGCAGCTTCCAACTCATCAGATGTGCAGTCTACAGCATTTACATAAACCTGTGATGCAACTCCCTGTTGAAACATGACCCCCTTCAGACAGGGCAGGGTCACCCCGTGCACAGCGCCAACAAAACCCACACGGGCCCCTATCTCAGGGCCACCTCCTTTTGGTGAGGCCTAGGTAGGGATGTTCAATCCTGAGAACTGAGCCCT
Organism: Tarsius wallacei; assembly: GCA_963574415.1. Taxonomy (NCBI): domain Eukaryota; kingdom Metazoa; phylum Chordata; class Mammalia; order Primates; family Tarsiidae; genus Tarsius; species Tarsius wallacei. Next base: position 10,837 of record CAUYQG010142064.1, read on the forward strand.
CTACACAGGGACCCCGGATGTCCACGACCCACAGGCAGGAGGGTGCAGGGAAACAAGAAGGCTCTTGCAGACGGGCAGAGCAAACACAGGTAAGAGATGGCACCCTGCAAGGGAGGCACCACGACTTCCCCATGCAGGCAAGCTCAGGCTCCCAGCTGCCTGGGGCCTCCATCCAAATGTCTCAGCTAGTGCTCACAACACTGATGCAATGTGGAGACATACCTGGAAGGAGCAGGCCAGCCTGGGCATCTAGGGTAGAGCCAGGCCAGGCCTCCAGAGGCCAAGGCTGCAATCCGGCCCTGAGGCAGGCACACCCACTCAGCATCTCACCACCCTACCAGGCAGCCCCAAAAGTCCATCACGCTCCATCACCTCACACCAAGGAGCCCAGCAGGAAGCTGAGAAAGAGAAGCTCTCCTAGGAGCCGTAGGGTCAGTCGATGCCATCACCCAACTCATTTCTGGCTTCAGCTAAGTCTCTGCTTCCCTCATCACAGGAAGTACGAGCCCAGCAGCCTCTCGAGGGGAAGCAAGAATCAGCAAAGGGCACCCTGACAGTCAGCACCCAGTGGCCACCAGAGAGTCCAGGCAGAGGATGGTCAGTCCAGGTGACAGGAGGGGTGGGACCTCCCCACTGTGCGTTCTCTCCACCCTCCCCACCACCTCTGGATGAGGACCCCTTGACCCTGTGTGCTGGGGCATGAGGCTGGTCAGGTAGCTCACTGTCTCAGCTTCTGGGGCCACCTCCCGTAGTTCCCTGGCACCCTCCCCCACCATCATTAAAACATGGCACCCACACTTGGAGAACTAGTCTCTAGAACACAAACACTATGCTCAGACTGAGGATACCACAGGTTCACCGTGGGACTAGGAACACACACAAAAGCCCCTGTGAGTTAATCACAGGAGACAGCCCCATCAGTGTTCGCTTATGTACTACATTCTGAATTACTTTCATGTGTGGATATGTGCATATTTCGACATTTTTAAAATCCCCTTCTGCAACAATAGTGCTTGTTGTAGTTTTCTTACATTAAGGTAGAAATCATGTAACACAAAATAAACTACTTTAAAGCAACAACTCAGTGGCATTTAGCACTTCACGATGTTCGATACATGCACCATCTCTAACTAGTTCCCATTTTTCTTCACCCCAAAAAGAAACTCTGTAGCATGAAGCAGTGACTCCCCACTCCCTCTTCCTCCCAGCCCCCTGGCAACCGCTAATCTGTTTTCTGTCTCCATAGATATGTCTGTTCTGTACATTTCATCTAAATGGAATCAACAGTGTGTGGCCTAGTCCACCTGGCTTCTTTCATTTGGCGTAATGTTTTTTGAGGTCTGTCCATGTTGTAGTGTAGGTCTATACTGTCTTCTTTTTTATGGCTGAGAGCCAGAAGGGGAATCACTGGCTCATATAGTAATTTTATGTATAACTTTTTGGTGACCTGCCAGTGGCTGCAGCATTTTACATTCCCACCAGCATTGTACAACAGTTCCAATTCTCCACATCCTCAACAACCCTTGTTATTTTCAATTTTTTTGTATAAAAGTCATCCTAATAGGTGTGAATTGGTATCTTATTATGGTTTTGATTTGCATTTCCTTTATCAGTTCTGACCTTGACATCTTTTCATGTGCTTATTGGCTATTTATATATCTTCTCTGGAGAAATGTCTATTCAAGTCTTTTACCCATATTTGAGTTGGGTTGTCTTTTTGTTGTTGAGTTGTAAGAGTTCTTTATATGTTATAAATATGTAACACCTATCAGATACATGACCTGCAAATATTTTCTCCCACTTCATGGGTTGTCTTTTTACTATATTGATAGTGTCCTTGATACATGAAAGGTTTTCATTTTGATGAAGTCCAACTTATCCATTTCTATTTTTTTCTTTTGTTGCACGTGCTTTTGGTGTCATATTCCAAAAACTATTGTTAGACAGTAGATGCAAAGTTGTTCATAACATTTTCTTATATTCCGTTTTATTTCTGTGAGGCCAGTAGAATGTTTCTACTTTCATTTCCGATCTTATTTTCATCCCTCTCTTTATTTTCTTAGTTAGATTACAGGTTTGTCAATTTTACTGGTCTTTTCAAAGGACCAATTTTTGTTCATTGATTTTCTCTATCATTTTTCTCTCCTCTATTTTGTTTATCCCCACTCTTACCTTTACTATTTCTGTGCTTCTTTTAGTTTCGAGTTTGGTTTGCTCCCCTTTTTCGAGTTCCTTGGATGTAAAGTTTGGTTACTGATTTAAGATATTTTTTCTTTCTCATGTAGGCATTTACAGCTATGCATTTTCCTCAGAGCACTGCTTTTGCAGTGACACACACACACACGTTTATGTATTTAGAGATTGGGTCTTACTTTGTGAGGCTGGAGTGCAGTGGTTATTCACAGGCATGATCATATGCACTGTAGTCTCAAACTTCTAGCCTCGAATGTTCTTCCTGCCCCAGCCTCCCAAGTAACTGGGACTACAGGCATGTGCCACCATGCCTAGCTAGCCATAAGTTTTGCTATGTTGTGTTTTCATGTTCCTCTGTCTCAAAGGATTCCAATTTTCCTGGTGATTTCTTTCTTGACCATTAATTAAAGAGTATTAATTTCCATATATTTGTGAATTTTTCTGATTTCCTTTCATTATTGATTTCTAATTTTACTCCACTGTGGTCATAAAAGGCGCCTATATGATTTCACTCTTTTTAAGTTGATTGTTACTTTGCAGCCTGTCATGTGGTCTATCCTGGAGAATGTCCTCTGTGCACTTGAAAAGACTATATTCTGTTACTGTGTAGAGAATTTACTCTATATATGTCTCTTAGGTCTACTGGCCTATATAGTCCTACTCATCTTCTATTCTCTTACTGATCATCTATCTGCTTGTTCTATTCATTATTGGAAGTGTGGTATTGAAGTTGCCAACCATTATTATGGAACTGTCTACTTCTCCCTTCAATTCTGTAAATATTTCTTTGTTTTGGGGCTTTGGTGTAATGTGTGTATACATTTATATTTAATATATCTTCTTTATGAATTGACACTTGCAGCAATATCAACGTCTTCTTTGTCTCTTTGGCTATGTGAACCTTAAAGTGTATTCTCTGATATTAGTATAGTTACCCCTGCTCTCTTTGCTTCCTATTTGCATAGAATATATTTATCAATCCTTTTACTTTCAACCTATCTGTGTCTTTGAATATAAACAGGGTTTCTCATAGACAGTATATAGTTATTATTTTTTTTTTTTAGTTAGAGTCTCACTTTGTCACCCAGGCTGGAGGGCAGTGGCACGCTCCTGGCTACCATAGCCTCGACCTGCTGGGCTCCTGCGATCCTTCCGCCTCAGCCTTCCAAGTAGCCAGAACTACAGGTGCACACTACCGTGCCCAGTTAGTTTTTGATTTGTTGTAGAGACGAGGTCTCACCAAGTTGTCCGGGTGGGTCTAGAACCCGCGGACTCAGGCAATCCTCTCGCCTCGGCCTCCCAAAGTGCTGGGATTAAAGTGCTGGGATTACAGGCTGAGCCACCAAGCCCGGCCGGATCTTTTTTTTTTGTTAACAAGAACATTATTTATACAAAGTATTATAATCTTCTCAACATTCTTCACTCGTTCATCAACAAACTTTTCACTGTATTCATTTAACAAGTTAACAATGTCAAACTACATTTCACTACCTGTCAAATCCCAAGTGTTCAAATTCAAGACAAGTGCTTCAGTGCTTGGAACACTGAACAGAAAGAAAAAAAGGCTAAGAAAGGCCAACAGAGATACTTTAGAAGCAGTTAAAAGGGGAAATTAGATTCCTGAGCACCATCAGAATTCCCTTAAGGTTCAGACAAGATTTCACTAAATCATTTTTAAAAGGCACGAGACAAAATTAGCCAGATGTGGCAGTAAGCACGCACCTATAGTCCCAGCTACTCAGGAGGCTGAGGCAGGAGGATCACTTGAGCCCAGTTCAGGGCTGCAGTGAGCTATGCCTGTGCCACTGAACTCTAGCCTGGGCGACAGAGTGAGACCCTGTTTTAAAAAAAGGGGGGGGGGGGGCGGGCATAAGATTAGAACTAAGGAATCAGAGGAACTCACACTTTGGGGTATTAAGCAGATAATCAAAGTTCTTATGTTGATGGAAGTCAGAAAAGGAGGGAGAAGAGAAAGTGGGGAAAATTGTGCCTAGAGCAAATAAAGCTTGGAACTCATCATAATCACAAGTCTGGGAGATGGACTACAAGAAAAGAAAGCCTGGGATTTTACACCTTCCAGGAGGTGACGATAAATCCTAAGCCTATATAATGGCAGGCAGCAAGGTACATCTAAGACTAAGACAGCTGTTCTGTAAAAGTAAGACATTGGCCCTTC